>CM031676.1:22664725-22819725 GCA_006182925.3 Reinhardtius hippoglossoides
CCTCGGGAAGCGGTGGAGCGAGCCGCACGCAGCCTGCAGTTTGTCAGCCGAAAAAAATATAAAAAAGTGCATCTGCAGTCGCACAGCTCTCCAAGATCTAGATGATCATCCAGGCGTGGCCAGAAAACTGATGAGCACTGGAGGGGGAAAGTGTCAAGGTGTGTCGAGATAAACACATTGTGCTTCCAGGTGTGGCACAAAGAGAGAAGCCAACATTTTACAGCTTTACACAGCCGAGCTCCTGTTTATATCAAGGACTTACTCGCTCCCTGTGAGGCTGCTCGCCATCGGAGATCAGCTGATAGAGCTCTGGAGGGTTCCCAGATTCTGGTGAGGATCAGGATTGGACTCTCACACTATGAAATTACTAAATCAGCTGAGATCAGAAACTCTATTACTGCTTTTAATGTAAATCCCCTCTTAGAAACAATCTCTGGGTGAATTTCTACTTATTAACTTTTATTTTATTGTTTATATTTTTATTTTACTGAATTTAATTGTTATTTTATTGTTGTTTTATCCTGTTGTTAAGCTCTTTGAAATTTTGTTAAGAAAAATCCTATAAAAAGAGATTATTATTATAAAAGTAGATCATCAGAATGGGATTTTGAAGAACTTTACCTCGTGTCTGTACAATGTGAATATTTGCACATTTTTCAGTGCTCTCATATTCCTCACATATGTATCTTTATGTTGACATTTGTTTTATACCTTGGTTCTTTTTATATCTTCCTTGAAATCTGCTTTGTCGTATAAACGCTGGAATCTAAAACGTCTGCACATTTTGAGTCATAAATTGTGAGACACACATGTTTATATATAATAAATCCAGCTTTACAGAAGGGAACGAAATCTGCCCATAAACCCCTTCACGAGCATAAACATAAACAGGAAGTTGATTCTAGCATCTGAACAAGCACTGGAGTGGACTTCCTTGATTCTCATTGGTCACATTCTCATTAACATGTCCATGCTGTGTTGACAACAGCACAGATTTGCGGTTGAATTGATTTGTTGGAGAAATAAATAGTTATGGTTAAATCTCAAAAACAATATCCAGTTTGAATCCACATCACCCACAAGTTCTTTATACTAATAAATTACTTTTACTACACATAAGTGATTTCCTTACCATCAGCCGCCCATTGGATGGAGTGGAGTTGTCCCACAGAATCACATCTGCTAGGGATTCAGTTTGACCAGCGCAACAACTCTGCTACTGCTTCCCGCCCTTTAACTTTAAAAATGATCTTTTAACATCCCTGACTTTGGATTTAATATTAAAGGTGAATTAGGTGAAAGATTGTCGCTGCATAACTCGGCGATAACCACGATGACCAGCTGATCTCTGACAAACCTTCAGGCTATATTTCACTGAGGATTTAAGATGCACCAGTAAAAGGAAACTAGAATTTAAGACAAGCTTGTACAAACAACTCTAATTTTCCTGATGAAGAGATTCCTAATATTTCAAATTGTTTCAATCCTGCAAAAATCTATATTGTGCAGCTGTTGATGGTGTATTTACATAAACAGTATGTGAATGTGTCTTATTGTGCATCTACATACATGCACTGCACATGCATGCCTACATAATTCATGATAATTAATAAAATACAATTCTTTTCGTCCATGTGACTGTTTGATGAATACTTGATGAGCTCTGAAATGAAATAAGATTTCATTCATCACGAGTGTGAAAAGCCTTTTCAGCTGCAGGGAAATGGAGCATGACCTGGCTATCGATTTGCAGCGCATAATTAATTAGGTTGACCCCATAAAAGAATAGTCAGCTATGTGATTTTGCATGTCTTGTTCTGCTCTTAAGGTATTTTCTGTTAAATAACCACTTTGAATTTGGACTTCTAACTTCCAGGGTGACTCAATAAACAGAGGAGTGCATATGAAAATTAGACCCTCAGACAGAACGGTGTTTATGTGTTTCCCTCTGGAAAAGTTTCATTGTATAAAACTGCGTGTGAAGCAAATATGACAGTTGTTTCTTGCGGTGGCGAGAAGCTTAACTGCAGATGGAGATGCGTTGCTATGCAACTGGGATTTCAAAAGCACTTGCAGTGCCAGGGTCACATTTCAGTGTCTGTCTCCACCGGCTTGGCAGGAACTGATGACTGCTAATAACGCTATTTTTAAAGCTTCTCATTTGCGACTCCCTGAATGTGGAATATTCTGTAGCACATGAAATGCGACAGTGTTTTCATCAGGTTATTTTACCCTGCTTTGCTCAATCATACATTATTATTATTATTCCAGGGACAAACTCGAGTGGCACTGTAAACATTATATGTCCATTATCCATAATCCAGAGGATAAAAACCACAGAAATGAGAATATATTATGGGATGGAGATGTAAACACCGATAGCTTTCAGCTCCTGAGCATCATATTATTGACTTATTATGTTATTTGCCATCAAAGGAAAGCAAAGCACGTTTTTCCAATAGACCCACACTCTCCAGCTGCTACTCTATAATCTACAGGGTGAGTTAAATGCACCTCGCGTATAAGTGGTTCACTATTTCATCCTCCCTGCAGGATTTTGTATATTATTGTTCAATAACAATTTTATGTAGCCAGGGATTGTGAATAATATCACACATTAGGGCAAGGAAGAAAAAAAAACAGCTCTTCACTCCAGCGCTCCTCCCTGAACACATTCTCACACACACACACACACACACACACACACACACACACACACACACACACACACACACACACACACACACACACACAACACACACACACACACACTCATCAGAAAGTCACTTTTGTTTCTGTGCTGGAAACGTCTTAAAGAGCCCAAACATTGAATCTGTGTAAATGTCAGCGGTCATGCTACCACATTAAATATCTATTTTATTTCTTAATCTCAAGTATAACATCCTTCTTTTGTGTCGCAGAGGTAAATTAAGCAATTACCAAATCGCCTCAGGCAAGAAATGATTCGACGTGTCTGCAACTATCTGTTGATTTAACTCTTATTAAAACAATATGAACTGTATTTAGTGTTTTTCCAGTCCTTGCAAACACTCATTGCACTTCACAGTAAAAGCCACATTCACCCATTCATGCAGCTACGTCATCACACACACCAAATTATTGGCACAGCCATCAGGGGCAATTAAGAATCCAACATCTTGCCCCAGGACACTTGGGGAAAGTAGACTGGAGGAGCCGGGTGTTGAACCTTCTGGTTTGTGGACAACTCGCTCTACCTCCTGAGCCACAGCCGCCCAGTATGAGACGTCGATATTGCAGATTTAAACCCTGGAAAGGTCACCAGGGTATTGCAGGGTCAACATACAGAGACACACAACTATCCACACTTGTCTCCAACAAACATTACCCCAGCCTGCATGTGAGGGAGGAAGCTGTACCAGGAGGGAACACACGCAGACACGGGGGAACACGCAAATTCCAGGAACCGGGAACTTTCTCTGTGTTAAGCAACAGTGCAAACCACAGCACTACCGTTTTAGTTTCTTAGACTAAATATAAGAAAAGAATGAGTCGTTAAGATGGATATGTTTTCCTCCGGCCGCTCTGGCTCAGCTCACCGCACCACATCAAACCACATCCCAGCACTGGAGTCACACACTGCACCTTTCATAGTCAGAGGCCTGCCGGGAGAGCGAGAGGCCGGCGGAGCAGGGCACGCCGAGTCTGTGAAGTCATGCACTGAGTCAACCGCGGAGTGACCAGGAAAATAAAAACAGGATATAACAACTTTCTTTAATGTGAAGTCAACCACTGGCAACAACACATCACAGCAACACTCACAGGCTGGTGCCAGAGGCCGTCCGAGGGCCAACACACCGCCAGAAAGGTCAAAACAGCGGGACGCAGACTCCCTGGAGCTCTGTCACAAAAGCCAAGTGAGTGTCTGGCTTTTCTGACACGTTACTGATGAATTCATTCACAACAAAATGGCTGCAGAGACAGGGGAAATCGACAGATCAGTGTTTTCAGATTTCCCCTCTAGGTGGCAGCGTTCCCTTGGCGACCGAGCGACGCTCTCGCTTGAGGAATTGGACAAAACCACTCATTTCACTGGCTGTGCTTGTTACTGGGATAAGTGGTGAACCAACAGGCATCAAAATAACTGCATTAGCTTAAACCGAGACGTGCAGCTCTTTCATCCAGACGCTGCCGCTGTCAGGAGAAGGAAAACTTAATCGTCAGTCGACATCATTACTGCAGCCTCTCTTACCCCCATATAGTGCACAGCCCGCTGTTAGGCTAATTCGATAATGGTGCCTTTAATTAGATGTAAATGATGGCACTTGCAGTAATGGACATCGCAGTGAGGGAGTCTCAGAGTAATGTCATCAGACCAGACTGTGACCGAGCTTCAAACCCCGAGCAGCAGCCGTGGTGACATGTCCTCGAGCTATGCAGAGGTTACGCACGTCCTCGTGACCTTTGACCTGAAGCGGATTTGAAAAACAAACATTGGGCAGATGACGAGTGAAACGTCATCGTATTAGTATTCTTTTTGGGAACGGAGTGGGGCTGATTGAACTAAACGAATGATTCATTTAACATCGTATTACAATCAGGAAAGACTGAGGGACAGACTTTGACCTTAAGACCCCAGCGGGGGGGGGGGGGGGGGGCTAGAACGCTATGCTCATATGAATCAGCTGCGTCAGACCTGAAGGAGACTTCCCCCTGGAGCCTGGCGGTGATGAAGAGGAATGGACGATGAAGTGAGGACGTCTGATGAAGAGCTTCTGATTGGACGGTTTGATCCGGAGGTGGAGGTGGTGCAGGGGTGGAGGTGGATCACCGACGGATCAATGACAGGGAGAGAGAATGTTTTTAACTTTGACAGGTTACAGGTAATTGGCTCGAGGCGATCGGCGTGTCCGGCTGGGATTGGATGAAATGAGAGAACGAGCTGACGGAGCCGAGAGGAAGAAGGAGCGGTGACGCTGACGTAAAGGAGGCTTCAAAAAGACGACGTTGGAGTCAGACATCCTTTTCTGTTTATTTGAAATGAACATAAAAAATGGACAGACCCTTAAGGAACCTCAAGGAACTCTGGAAAATTGGGTCTTGGACGCGTTCACAACAACAACAAATCCTCCAGAGGATTCAGGCGAGGGGGGGGGGGGGGCAGCAGGCCGTAACGAATTGATTCTGCTGAGGAGGTCACGACTTTTCGCAGCACATCGGTTCTGATCACCACAGGCTCTGTTGACATCTTTGTCTTGGCGTCTTGTTCGTGTGTGGCAGCGCTTTTTTAAATCCAGAGAAAAATGTGTTTTCTTTTTGTTTCGTTTTCTGTTGCTCGTCAGAATCATCACGCCGCTCGTTGCGAATTCTGCGAGGACCTCCTGCTGTGCTCCTCCGGACTTTCTGCAGACTTTACACGAGGAGGACCAGGCGGAGAAGGTCTGCAGAAACTCCAAAACCAGCTTCAAACACAGGAGTCGACACCAGAGGGGGTGTAAGGAAAGCACCAAGCATCTTATCTTGGTCATATACATTCTTAGTATTATATTTCCTTTGCTTAAAAGCGAGTTTTCATTCGCAATATTTATCTCCAGGTTGTTTGTGTCGTGTTAGTAACAACTTGTCATTTAGCTAAATTTAAATTGCACTGCAGCCCAGTATCATTACAGTCATTTGATTGGCTCTCCTCACTGTGTTTCAGTGAAGTATCCAGGCAGGTCTAAATGCAGTGCCCACATCTTAAAAGATTTTCTCATGGGCGGATTAAATAAAAAACCCACCAAACTGAGCTCATCAGAATTGGAATTAATTTACTTGCAGAGCTCGGACATGCACGTAAGTACATCCTGGTAATAACATCTCTGTTAATGGAAAGTGCTGAAATGCAGAAACAACAGCACGGAAAGGCCGAGTCTCAATTTACTCCCTAAACTGTTTTGAGATCTTTTTTTAAGTTTGGACACGTGCAGGAACTCGTGTCAGTGGTTTGTTGAGTAACTCGTGGAACACAACTTGAAGGACTTGGACCCGTTTCTGCCCTGACATTCGATTGCATCAGCTCTTTTGCGAAGCTGGGCCGACGTCGCGCTCGATACCGATTTGATCATGCGTGTGCATTTGATGTTTTTCACAGTGATCGGCGATGCACAGTGGCGAGAATCATCATTACACGGAGGATGTGGTTCCCATTTGAAATATTCTCTTTTGAAGTGGAGGCTACAAAAGAAATATTCCAAAGGGGGTTATCGCCTATTTCCAGGAAGTCTCTCTTTCAACGCCAACTCCAATTTCACTTTGATTGACTTTTATTCTGAATTAGCATTTTGCTCAGATTTATTATCCAGCCCTGAAGTTGCCCTCTGCCCCTAATGACAAAGATGTATCTGATCTCAGATCATTGAGTAGAAAAGGATAATCCTACACACATTCATACATTCAACAATTGTCTCTATAATTGACTTAAATCAAATGATCATTTATTTATCATCTTGTTAAATGATCGTTAAATCGTCTTCACGCTCAGGTTCATCTCAGATTTGGCTTCGCAGTCGATGACATCAGACGCCGTCCTTCACGGCCACATGAGTCACCGGCTGAAGAAAAACTCCCACCCCCGACGATCACCTCATACATTTTGTCATTTCATCGTAGAAGGATGAGTCATCGCAGTTTGTACCTTGACAACCCGAAATCCCCAAACTGCGTTACCCTCACTAAGTGGAAATGGTCAGTAGGAAAGTCACGGGGGCGGCCGTCTTCGTTTCTTCTTCTCCTCTCAACATTAAGATCGTAAACACATCCTTCACTGTTGCTCCTCGTTAGAAACGTGGATCACGTCCCGACAATATCCTGAGTGATTTATGTTTTTAATGGTTGATCTTGTAGAAGGATCTGAGATAAGATGTAGAAAAGGACTGCCTATAAACTACTGTGTATATATAAGATGGACGACATGACAGCTGTCCAATGGGAAGCCAAAATGTCTCCATCGCCTCCTGGTGGCTGACTGCAGTACAGGTGATAAATCCCACCTCCTCAATGTTCGTGAACGGGACATGGACCAAATTAAAAAGTCAAAACAGACGTCAAATACATTTTTCTTAAAGATGGTTTCTGGCATTTTAGGTATCACACTGTTGGATGTTCAAGTGTTCATGTTGACGGTTTTAATTACATGTTTGATGCAATGAAAATGGGGTAAAACATCATGATTGACAGCTGAGACTGACGTGTGATATACCGCAGCTCCATCCCTCGATCGCTACTGTAGAAAGGTGCAAGATGGGAGCGTTCGTATCCAGAATACTTTGGCTTCATTTCCAGGTAGTTGGAGGAAGTGGAGACGTGTCGTCCATCTTTGTGTTGCTGCCACACAATCACACACACACACACACACACAAACAAACACACTACAGTGCTGATAATCATGCATGAATATTCTCAGCCTGCGTCTCATTTAAGTGAAATATGATCAGAGACCGACAACAAACAACACAGTGAAATCAGCGGTGACTCAATTAGTGCGACAGGTAGATCGACCATTTATTCATTTGAATTCTGTGCCTCTCACTTACACAGTTCAGAGATAATAACACCCCCACACACCAGTGCAGCACTGAGCCATTACTGTGACCGGTGCATAGATTTCCTCAGATAATCTTTTGATCTGAGGCCTTGATTTTTTTTTTTTTTTTTGAGGAGCTGCTGTGTTCACAGGCGCCTCAGGCTGCATTTGAGTTCTATTATTTATCAGCGAGTGTCACCGGGGCGCTGAAGGGAAGGAGAGACGAGGGAAAACAAGACTCTTCTTCTATTATTCTTTGATGCACCTCCTCGCACAACACGGAGCGCTCAGCGTCAGCGTGAGCTTTAATTGCTGTGCTTCAGCAGAACAACCTGCCTCATTGTCCATTGTTTTCATGGAAATAAAAAACGGTAAATTCCGAGATATGACGCTTTTTTGGCAGCTTCACAATGTGGTGTATTTAGAACCGTTCAGTCAAAGTGTAATCAATGGCGCGATTAATATTCTTTGCCTTTAGAATAATGTGAAAAGCAGAGAGGAGAGAACGATGCAACACGTTTTCCTGTTCAGACTTGAATTGGTGACGTTTGCAAAAATATATTTTTAATCTTAACAATACAGTTTTGCCTTTCACCCATTCACACACACTTCTATGTGCGACACTTTCTCTATCATACATCTCTCATGCACAGCTATCAGACACTTTGGCAAGCAGGCGACCTTCTGGTCAGTGGACCACCCGCTCTACCTCCTGAGCCACAGTCGTCGAGTGGTTGTCTGTCTGCAGTATGTTTGCCCGGTGATACACTGGTTGAGTGCTTAGGTACTGTAGGGCCAATACCCAGCAGTCCACTTATGAAACCACATTTAAATCTGCCTGACCCATATTTCGATTTGGATCCACACCAAATGGCACACACTCATTGTTATTAGTCCTCTAAATATTCCTTATTATTTTCTTTAAGATTTGTGAATAATTCCTTGGAAATCTCAGCATGTAAGTGAGTCAATATTCCTGCCCCTCTTTCTTGGCCCAGGTCCCATCCTTCCACCAAGTTTCATGGAAATCCGTTCAGTAGTTTTTGTGTAACCCTGCTGACAAACAAGCCAATGGACAGGGGTGAAATCATAAACTCTTTGGCGGAGATAATATATAAGAGACTGCGTTTGAAATGAAACGAAATGTGGCATCCAGCTCCACAAACAGCCGGTTCTGAGGGCAGGATCCAATCCAGATGTAATTATTCTCCCCAGTCTGCGATAGTAATGACTTGGGTTAAGAGAGTAAACAAGTCCTGCGGTGAACTGACAAAGACGAATGACGAACTCCTTCCTCCACCCTCGTGATTTGTCCCTGTGCGCCCGCAGCCGAGCCAGAGACGGTTACACTTCTCCAGGCTTGAAGCTCGAAATGTTCCGTCCTGAGCAGGAGAGACGGAGAAGCAGAGGGGACGACATGGAGGAAATGATGCTCTAATGATCTAATTGGCCACTTGTGGTCGTCTCCCTCTGGAAACGGCCTCGTAACGGCTCTGTAACGGGCTCCGTCTCACACAGGTGCTTTCCCAGTGCGACCGCCGCCACCAACGAAGATGGAGGAACTTCGTCTTCGTTTTTCCTCCCGCCGTCATTTTCAATTCTCCTGTTTTATCTCGGTCATTCAGCGACGCAGTCCCTCACTGTGTTGTCTTCTTACTGCACTGGTCATCTGATAAATGTTAGATAGAAGCTTTCTTAGCATTTGGAAAAAAAACTATAAATAACCCTGAACACTTTATGTTTAAATGTAAAAACTTACATCTGGCAATTATTTTCTCACGTTTAAAATGTTACAGTGATTATGTGCGAAAAATGTGTGTGACACAATGATCACAATCAGCTCGTGGGCCGTTCTCTTTGAAAGGTGTAATTATTATAATCTAACACACTGAACAGGAAGGCATTATAAAACAGGGACAAATTACAGAGTATTGTTTCTCAGAGGATGTTTTAAAAAAGTGTAGTTGAGATGAGATTTTTTAATTTATTCACTCTCTCTCCCTCCATCTCCTTGTTTTTTTTAAAAATCAGACCAGAGACTTTTGATAATCTAATTTTGCCACAATCTCAATCAGCCGATGATTCCGTTGCCGTCAAACCTTTTAACGTCTTCTCCTCTCCTCTGGTGTCAGTTGTCATTTCAAGTGATTCACTGCGACGCTTCTTCGCCGCCTTCACCGCCAGTTTCCATTTCCAGAGCCCGGCAGAGTTCGGTCCTGGAATCACATCCCGATCTTCAGCTTCCTCTTCATCCCGTCACTTCGTCACCCGTGTGTTTCCATACGCACAGTCTCACCCCCTTCAATCATGATCACGTTTGAGTAAAAGCACCAAAAGTCTCGTATCTATATCACATGACTTTCTCCTCTTGTCGTGCTCCTCATTGAAATATATTTTTGGAGCCTAAAAAACCTTATATTTCTTTTTCAATGTGTTTGTTAGTGTGACATCTCAGTTTAGATAAGAGGTAAACAGACAACAAGGCAGGTGCAATTATTTGCCGTTCATGTGCAAGAAAGAAATGGAAGTGAATGCACTGAATTGAGATGATGCAGTTAAAAACATGAGAACATAAAAAAATGTGGGGAAAGAATATTAAACACGTGGAAACGCCGCCTCTCAACCCGGCTCCAGCAGAGCCACAGAGGAATGATGAAGCATCCTGATTCCCTTTAAACCATCGATCCACTTTCATGTAGAAACCTCTGCGAGTGCATGATTACGACGAGAGAGAAATAAACCACGGGGAAGAAGAAGAAGGAGAAGAAGAAGAAGGAGGAGGAGGAGGAGGAGGAGGAAGAGGCGTGGGTGGAATTCATCTTCTGACCAGACAGCAGGTCTTTAACAAGGCTTGAAATAACTCCAGGCAGTTTAATGGGCAGATTTTCCAGGTCTCAACATTCACCCAGAGAAGAGTCCCAGAGGCACAACACTGTATAATGTCAGAGCCCAGTGAGGGAGGAAACAAAAACACAGGCTCATATTATGAACTAAATATGAAGCGTGATGTTAAAATCTCTTAGCAACAGGAAAAAAAAAGTTAAATTCAGAGGGAAACAAGTTAATTTGGGAGTCATCCGTCATTGTGCAAACTTTATTAGACTGTTTTTTGGAACCAAAGTTGTTTTTCTTTATGCAGACGTGGAGAATCTTAATATTCAATGTAAAAATATTCTATATCTGAGGCAGAAACATCAATGGAAACAGATTTTAGACCATTTGGATAAACTGCTGAACCACAGGGGGTCGTCGCTGGGTTAGTTCAGTACAGACACAAGCATTCACACTCACAGTCACACCTATGGACAAATCAGAGTGTCAACTGAAATCCGCACGTCCTTGGACTGTGGGAGAAAACCCACACGGACACAAGGAGGAACTCCACAGAGAAAGGCCAAGTGGGGATTCAAACCAGCAACCATCTCGCTGTGAAAGCCTGCACCATACTGCCCATTACTATCACTTATAGCACAAACACTATGAAGTGATGTTGTGATGAGCTGCTGATAAACTACTCATACTTTTCCTCCAGCCATCATCTGTACATTTTATTTTTTTATCTCTGACTCGTGTGTTTACTTCCTGTTATCAACATTTCTCAAAGGTGCAAAGCAGATCGGAGCCGACACATTCATTTGCAGTTATTTTTCACTGGATCTAATGGAGTTTGTTCCCGACAGTAAATCACAGTGCGGGTCGATCGCTGCCACTACTATTCAATACAATATCCAGACAGCAAAGCATTAAGGGTCTTTAGTTATAAATCAGCATTTTCAGCTCATGCTCTCCTGCTGTTTCCCCCCTCTGTTTGTATTGATCACAGTTTCACTAAAAACCAGGTCAGACCTTGAATGAATGAATTGTTGTTGTAAAGTTGATCATCGTTCATTTGCATCGAGCATCACGAGCAATTTCTTCTGAAAGCACTGCAGGAATAGACATGACTAAACGCAGGGGATGTTAAGTTGGAAATACACATTTTCAAATGATTATTTCTATCATCATTATTATCCTCTATCATTATACGTGTGTGTGTGTGTGTGTGTGTGTGTGAAGACACTTCACGTTCAGGAGCCGTCCACATGCTGTTGCCTGGCAACCAGTTGTATTGTCTCAGTTCAGAGCTGCAGCCTGAAAAATATAACGTCTCGACAGAAACGACCAAACTGGGAGTTTCCTCCTCGTCAAAGGTGTCTCTGCAGCTGCGTGTCTCTCACAAACAGCTGTGAGATGCATAAACATGATGTTATGTAATGTGCTCAAAACCTAACATCAGGTAAATAGTTAGATATTTGGCAACAACTGGGTTCTCTTCACACTTTTCACAATTATTTCAGCCCCTTCATGTGTAGTGAGACACACTAACCCGACAACCGTCATGTGTCAAGGTTAAGATCGATCACCACACTTTGTAATTTCCCTGAGATCATAGACGGTATAAAAGTGAAACCAAACGTAGCTCGATCGCCGCCTGGTGGCTGGTCATGAACCCCGCCTCCTCTATGTTAGCAGATGGGACACCGTCTAACTGTCAATATTCTGCTGTATCCATTGTGGTTACAATTGTGGGACAAAGTAAATCTTATTGTTGTTTCCTCCCTCACACAATTTATACATCAAAACTTTTCCTCTGGCATACAGCTTAACGATGTAAGTAAAATATACGTCTTTGGCTATAACCTTCAAACCATGTGCCAGGGAAAGTTATAAAATTCCTTAATGACATCTTGAATTAAATCCTTTGGGCTCATTCTCTGTGCAGCAAAACTAAAAATACTATCAGGTGCAGTTGGAAGCTCTGATAGATTTTAATTAACTGTCACTATATTTGCGGGAAAAAAACAAGGTAAAAAGTTGCCAGGAAGTGTTTATATTCACCAAACTTGACTCTCGCTGAAGTGACGCAGCAAACTACTGATGAGCGGTTTCATGCAAAACGACTGATTGCACTCGCTGAATTATACACGAGGTGCTCTGTGCTGCCGAGGCTGCGGCCTTCAGTCACCGAAGAGAGACGGAATCAGGTCCTGGGCTTCACGAGGGGAATCCTGAGAGAGCTGCAGAGGGAAGCTCCTCCTCCCGGCAGGACCTGGGTCCGGTCTGAGGTGCTGTGTACTTAAATATACCAGTGAAGGCTCCGGCTGAGTAGCTTATGTGATTGAGTCTCACTGTATCTGTTGAAAATCGGATGTAATTTCCTTTGTTGTCCACTTCATTCATTTGATCCTTGATATGCATGTGTTTACGTTAGAGAGCGATATGTATCAGTTTATCAATATTCATATAATCAAAGTATAATGACAGAATGACCCGTTTCTCAACAGCTTCAGTCTCATCTATGCGTCGCCTGAGAGAGACGTTTGCAAACAGCAACTCATAACTTTTAACCTACAGTCCGACTCTCCTGTGGACTAAGCTGGGATGCCTATTGCCATGGCAACGCTATCTCCAAAGAAAGGGAGAGAGGAGCTTTGACTGAGCTATTGCACCACAACCCTGCCAGTCATTTACAACTATGGATATCACATCAAAGACAAAGATTTCATGTATCAATGCGCGTGAAATTCTTAATATTTGAAGTCCGTCTTGTCAACAGGAGGATGACAGTGTTATTTGTGCATTTTAAAATGTTTTTACGGACCAAACACATCCAAGGATTTTAGTCAGACTCGTCTCCTTCGTAAAACATTAGGTTCAAATCTGCAGAAGAATGAGTGCGACTGCAGATGTTTGTGTGTGGATTCAGTGGTTTCAATATCTGGTTCATATTTTGACACATGGCAGCAAAGTAAAGCTCATCTCTCAAGTATGTCAAAGAAAATGCCAGTTTCATATATAAACGAGAAACAAATGTTTGCAGCGCTGACTTGGGGGAAAAAAAAGGCTCATATAATGAATATGTTGGGAAGCTGCAGTGCATTATCTACCATATTTCAGATGGAGTAAACAAGGCTGAACATCTTTGAGCTCATTTTTCTCACGATTAAGTAGGCCACATTATTTTCCTTTCAAACCGGCCCAGATGTGGACAGAGAGCGGTCAGAGCTCCAGTGGTCAGGGGGTGTGGCCGGCAGCACGGAGGGGTTTGTTTTAATATGTCCGCTCGGGAAAATCCTCTGGGGAAATATCATTGATTCCGCTGCAGCTGTCTCACCGTGTTTGCATGCTTTGGAATTGGGGCTGGGCCCTTTGATCTAAATGAAAACGCACCGCAGAGGCTTGCAGCCCGGGCGAGTTCGAGCTCAAAGCAGAAAGCGCTCCCACCTCCAGATTTTCCCAGGTTCCCCCCCGCAGAGTTTACCTTCTGTGATCAGAGACACGGGAATACCACGGCCCGTCGCCTTGATCCATCTCTCTCCTGGCACGGCCCCGCGACCATTTGGGTTCTCCGGTGGAAACACTGCGAGCCGGTGCCAGCAGTGGCAGACTACCAACGCCTGCAAGCTTCCACCCACAGAGTTCTTTTTTACATCAACTCTGCTCTATCATCAGCCGACAGCTTCACCACAAACTGGATAATACTGTGAATGTAAAATAGATAAACAAGCAGTGAAGCCGAGTTTTCACTATAGTTTTTGCAGCGTCATTTATATAATACATAACACAACAAAAAGGAACATTGATTATCAATATGTTATTTCTACAACAAACATTTTCAGGTTATAATCTCAGAAACTCAATAAATCTGAGTTTTGATCTGAATAAATATGGCTGAAAAAAACCTTAAAATTACACCAGCACTTGATAAAATAACTGAGCAACATAAACCACTTCGCCTAGAAAATATAAACCAATCAATTTCAAGTGCAGAGAATAGGACACTGTTGCAGAGAGAAGAAGAAATACGATCAAAATCCCCCCAGAAATTAGATTATGAGACCATACTTTGCCTTCTGGGGGAAAACAGGAGTTTCCTGCACTCCGCCGTACAAACACGAACCTGAAAGGTGTTGTGGGTAATGGTTTCCTGAGGTAACTCAATAAAAGAAAGTGTCTGACCGTCCCCATGGAGACCGTCGGGGGAGCGGGGCCGTGTGTGAGCAGTCGAGTCGAGAGCCAGACAGACCACAGACCAGCGCTGGACGCAAACCCACTCCCCCCCCCCCCCCCCCCCCCCCGCATATACACACAGGACATGAATACCTCCGACTTCACGGTGTTGTTGTTGTCACCTTGTGGTCGTATTTAACTTGTATGAGACACAGGCTGAGAATATTTATACTAATAGATAGATAGATAGATAGATAGATAGATAGATAGATAGATAGATAGATAGATAGATAGATAGATGGATGGATGGATGGATGGATGGATGGATGGATAGAAGATGGATCTGTAATACAACACTGTAAATTAATCACATATTTATTACCGCATTACTACATAATACCAATATTAGTGTTTGTGTATATGGAGATCTATAGTAAAACTGCGGCTGCACTTACTCTCCTGGCCAATAGGTGGCACATGTAGACACGTGTGGAACTTCAAACTCACTTCAAACTGTTTTTTTTCCCTAAAATAAATATATTTATTTTTTGTAAACATATATCTCATCAGTTTGTTGTTTTTTTATTGCTCGGCTTGAATGTTGTTTCTTTCTTTCCTCTCCTTGTGATTTCTTATTCCCTTCATCATCCCCTCTTCAGAGAGCTGGGAAGACGTGTTGGATTATGTGAGCAACATTTTCAAAAGAGGGATGTTGAAAAGGTTAAGACCATCTGGAATTACAAGTTACTTTTAACTATAAACTGGCAAAATTATGCTTTTAAGTCTTTCGCACTGTCATGAAAATGAAAAACGTTCAATTCAAAACACATCGAAGTTCATCACATGCAAAGATTTGCATCTACTCCAAAATATTAGATTTTCTCATCATGTATTTTATTCTTTCGTGTTCTTTCCTCTCTACTCTTTACTTAATAATTCAATACATAAATATATTTAAAATATCTCACACAGACTATTTAATCTGGTGCCTCTTTAATAGTGACGGTTTTGTTAGTAAATAAGATATTTGTAGTTATTTTAGAGAAGAACACTCGTGGCTGAACTTTTCCCTTTTGTACAGACTGAACTTACCATACCGTTCAATTATAGGACTGTATACAACCGGATGTACATGTTTATATACTAACTGGGTTTATATACTGTACTGTACATACAACCTAGATTGTACTCTCCAATTTGACCCACTTTAATCTGTACGTGGTTAAACTATTCATCTATATATATATATATATATATATATATATATGTATATATGCCAATTATCCACTGTCTACTACTTTAAATACTGTAAGTTAAAGCCTCACTTATGCTGGAGTACTCACTTTCCTGCATTTAACTGTAAATAATACTGTCTTTGCACTTCTGCTTAGATGCAAACTGTCATTGGCGTTGTACTTGTACTCAATGCACTTGCACTACAACAATAAAGTTGAATCAAAGATATTTAAATGTTCTGTCCTTGTCCCGTCGGAGACCCCGAGAGGACGTCATCAGCCTTCAGCTCTGATAATCATCACACAGACCCGAGAGTCGTGCACAGCGTGTTTGATCCCCTTTTCCCACAGACATCGTCACGTACAGGATTTTCTGTGAGATGAAAGTGCTGCATGGTTAAATGGACCATTCACATCTTTCACACATAAAGCAACAGCGCCCGACTTTTACCCCCGAAGCCATTTCCTCATTAAAACACAGGCTCGTACCGCAGATCCACTATAAGCTGTAAATGAGGTATAGCTTCTTGAAATGAAAACTCCCATCACGTTTGCCACAGTAACACTGGGTCCATCCATGCGTCAGTGGCACTTCAGCAACGTTATGAAGTGTCGTTAAAATCGTCGTTTTTTTTTTTTAAAAAGCCCCAACACATGTGGAGGTGAAGCTTTTGTCAATTAGATGGAATGTAAATGATTGTTTGGTGGTTAAACTAATGACAACCCGCCTGCGCTAAGCTGGCGAAGTTGAAAGCAAAGTCAGGACCTCACAAGCTACTGGAGACACTGCGGGCTCTGCCTGCTGAAACTCTCCTCGAGCCAGGCACTAAAGAGCCAATAAAAACCGCCCCGCTCCTGCAGTCACTTGGCACAATGTGCCTTCAGATGAAAACAGCCTCTACGCCCCATCAATTTCATGTAGTGTTGTGTATGTACAGCGTGCAAAAAAAAAAAAAAAAAGAAGTCATAGTTAAACGTTAAGAGACGTCAGAGCATGTTCTTTAAACAGCCAATATAAATTACAGGCCTGTGCTGTGAGGCCTAAACACAACTTTAATGACTGTAATTTCAAGTTAAGAGTCGCGATTTCACCTGTTAGGAATCTTTTTAATGGCTTAAGTCGTTGGAATGAGAAATATAGACTTCTACGCTACTGAAGGTGTTTGCCGGGCCGTTATTCAGAGCATGACGAGGTTATCGATCCGTCGTTGGAGGTTTCTGTGGATTTCCACTCAGAGGAAATGAGACAAAGGTCCTCAACAGAGTGCAGATTTGTTTTTTTGTGGCCTTCATCAACCTCAAGCTCTTGTAACTGGTTTAATCATTTCAAAAGTGGTTCGGCCGTCCCCGAGGAACTTGCACAAAAAAGTGCACCCACTTGTCGGAGATGTGTGAGCTGTGCTCGACGGCAGCGACGCACAAGTCCCGTCACGCTCCGTCAACGTTTTCAGGCCGGTACCTGGGGGAGTCGAGCGGCTTTGATGCCTTTTCAGACAAAGAGATGTTGGATAATTCCTTTAATAAGTTCTGTATTTAATAATTCTGTTAAAGTTTTATTTTAGATTAAATTGTTTGATCTTATCTCAGATAGACTTCAAAGACGTTTTTTATTAGAGAAACTTCAGCAGCCGATGCTTTACAAAAAAAAAAAAAAAAAAAAGCCAGATCGTCTCGAGACAGAAAAGGATGTGGGAAACTGAGGCTCTGAGATTGAGGGGTGTGTTTTGAAATTTCTACATCAAAGCTTCCTCTATTACGGCACACAGTGAAATCCTGATTGTAAATCTGTCCACGGGTTGTGGCGAACGCTCCCAGTGGACAATGGGAGATCACCTGCGACTGAAGATCACACCAATTTACTGAAATGATCACCCTTACCGAATCGCCCCCACGGCCGCACCACTTCTCTCGCAAACAAAAAGCATGATGCAATTATTTCCATAATTGCAGTACGTATTGCAGTACGTATTTTCCATTTCATTGTTGTTCCAGTATTTGAAAAGAAAACGTATTGAGACAGACATGTGGCGGCAGAAACAGAATCTTGGATGTAATATTTAATTCAAGAAAAGATATTCACTGGTGGTCCATTCCTGATAAAGTTCAGCATGAAGTATTCTTCACTCCGACATCATTCGTTGCCATGACGCCTCAAGACAACCAGGAGGTAAGGAGGGTCGCCCACTTACCAGAGGTTGGTGGTTCAATCCCCTGCTTCTCCAGTAAACAACCAGGGGTGTACTCGGGCAAGTGAGAAGTGCCCTTGGCAAGGTACTCAGCCCCAAATTGCCCCTGACGGCTGTACCAACAGTATTAATGGTGTGTGACGTATAAACTGGTGAAGTGAGCATGAGATAAGACGAGAGAAAGAGCGATTTCAAATACAGTCCATTAATTACGTAGCGGCTAAAAATCCCACGTTGCTTTTGTTGTAAGACTCTTAAAGGCAGTGACGCACAAATTCAACCTTTTCTTTAATCGTCTCTCTCTCTCTCTCTCTCTCATATGCCGAAACAGATTCCAACCAAGAAGCAACCTGTTGACTTTGAACACAGACCTGGACAAAGGATCGGATCCCGGAGTGAGACAGGAACTGTGCTCAGTGCTCGTTAGGACACGTTCCTCAGGGAGAGAGAACTCGCTGCCGCTCCGCGTTGGCTTCTACGTGTCAGTGTCAGCAAAACACAAAGGCTCTTCGTCAATCACCGCACAGAGAGCGATGGCTTCTGATGACACGTTGTGATTCTGTCTCAGGGTGGAAGTGAACAGTAGTGAAGAGACCCTCTGGTATTCGCTGGTTTACTGGCTTAGGCTCTTGGTGGTAACATTGAACTAACTCTGAAGAAGAGAACATGCAACTTTATTGCAGTACTGCAGCTAACAACACAGCACTGACATCAACGGCAACACACGTCGAGTGTCCCACTGCGTCGCACACATGATACCCAGAAGGCCACATTCTTAAAGGGCCAGGCTCGGCTCGTAACGTGGCACAAATGTAAATTAGACATTTCCAGGTGGTGTTATTTGTTAAAGATGCAGATTATCTCGAGCTGCACTGCACATGCGTGTAAATATGAACGATCTCTGCTTATCATTAGATTATTACAAAAATGTATATATATGCTCATTTTTATTCTAACTTTGGGTCTGAGTTTATTAAAAAGTATTAAAAAATTTGCAGAACTAATCTTCACTGTTATCCATCAGAGGATGAGACAGAAAGTTTAATTAAGAGGAACTGTTTCTAATTTCACTCTATCTACTTTTAGAGGAGAATTCCAACTTGAATATATTCACAGAGGAAATATTATATGTCGGCTATACATACGTATCTATTTTTATATATAGGATTGTAGGAAAGGTTGTGGTTTATAGTTTGCTTTGCATTTCAAGAGCCGAGCGTCAGATCGTGGGCTGAACCCAGCAGGCGCAGGAGCCTCTGACCATCAGTGAGTTATTTTCTTTGCTGCATGCCCGGACCTGCCCCATCGCCCGCTCTTAGTCACACGCACAAATGGGCCGAGTCAAATGGATCGGGGCATCCTGTTTTCTTTTTTCGACACTGTTTGGAACGAGGGTCACAGACCACATGTGAGGCACAACACAGGCCCCAGTCAGCAGGGCTCTAAATGTCCCATTCATGTCCGGGCACCGCTGCGCCAGTTCTTTAAAAATCTCCCCGATTGATGTGGTCACCGGGAAAAAAAACAAAAAAAACACAACGGACAGGGTCAGTTTACGCTGGGAAGCGGAGGTGTACAAATTTAGGAAAAACCAAACCCCCCGGCTGATGACTCGGGCATCTTCTCTCGTGCAGACTTTTCCAGTCATTCATCTTCTGGAAACTCTCAACACAACATCGCTGTAGTTATGCGACGTACCGGTGAACACCCCGAAAAATCAGTGCACTCAGCGCCGATAGCATCAGAGTCGCACTAATCTGAAGCAAATGTTTGCTTTCACTTAAAAGCAGCGGAGCACACGGCACAAACTAGGAATTAAAGACAGCCCCTTAAATACACTGTTTTATTTAGTGACACACACACACACACACACTGTGATATAACTCGACCTTTCTCTGTTAACAATGTAGACAAAGTATTTTTAAATTAAGTCCTGAGTGAAGCTAAAATAAACTCTCCCATCACGTTAACCGTATAAACACAGCGCAGCCGCTCTCCTTTTAAGGAAGACAGAACAATGTTTTAACATGCCGCCATTTCTGAAACTCGCCAACACGCACTTTGACATCAGCGTTTGTCTGTGCTGCCAGTTTCTCTCAGACTCTTTCTTTTTTTTTTTTTAAAACAACCACCATACTATTTATTTCTCGCTTGCTAACATTTCTCCCCTTTAAGTTTTATATTGTGTGGCGGCGTTTTTTTTTAATCCCCAAACGCCCGGGCTGGTGCCGAGCTCGACTTTGATCAGCAGCTGTGCTCCTCTAAGCAGTTGTCGGGGGAGATGAGCTTCGAAGAAATGTGCAGGTGTCGGTTTTTACAGTGTATCTTCAGCTGTGATTACTTGAAGGCTGCAGTGTAAACTCATTAACCTCACACTTATTCCTTCACGCCGCTGTATCGGAGAACGCGTGTGGACGCCATCGCGTGTTTCCCCGTTCCCCCCCGGTTAGAGAAGGTGTGTTGAGTGGTACCTGCTGCAGCTCGGCTGTTGATATAAAAGGCTCCGGCAGCGGTTGCGCTCATTAACAGGCCAATTAGCAGCCAGCACAGACATGCCGCAGAAATCTCTGCGCTAAAGAAAGTCCCTGCAGCTGGTCACCGTGATCCAGTGAAACCACTTCATCCAGAGTAAATCTTGTGTTGTGTACACAGAGGACGACAGAAAACACCAATATGCCCCCACACTGCTGCGTTGTGGCAGCTTCGGGATACAAATGAAGGGCTGTAATCGTTTCAGTAAAATCTGATAATGACCCAACAACACGGTAACGCTCTGAGACAGATACATCTTTCAGTATGAAGTCTTTCTTTAAATCCCTTTGGCTCATACATCTGCCAAGGCCCCACAGTCCCCTCACATTTTAAAAACCAGCACCAAATTGGCCACTTGCTTTTTTTCCCAGCAAGATTTTTAAAGTTTCTTTCTTGGCGCATATTTCTCACTTCTACCAAGTTTCCTGGAAATCATTGAGGTAGTTGTTGTGTGATTTTTCTGACAAACAAACAAACAGGGGTGAAAACACAACCTCCACAGCGAAGGAGTTATTACACAGTTACTACAAGTGAAGCAAACTGTAGTTAAAATCTATTATTCATCACAACTATGTTTGAAAAAGCTGATTTTAATCCATATGCATATAAGCAAAACAAATATTCAACATTTAAAAAATGAAATAAACTTTAGATGTGTTATTCTGGATAAGAAATAACTTTTAATCTGCATTTTACTCATTGAAATAATGTAAAATTCTCTCTTATGTATATTTGATATATGCAAGGTTTTTTTCACGAATCTCCAAAAAGTCTCTTTTGCATTTGCTTTTTCAATAAAATCCCCTTATCTCTTAAGTGCTTTACACGAACTATGAGTCATACATTATAGTTCCCTCCACATCTACTCGGCTGATTAAACACCAAAAACTGATAAGAACAGAATTCACAGTAAAACATTCATTATTAAATATTCAACAACTCGCGTCTCTGTGTGTATTTCTGGTTCGTAAAAGTCTAATCAGCTCCATGTATGTCCTGGAGTGTCGGGAGGAGTCCGGTTGGATATCTGTCAGTGTCACCCCCGAGTATCGGGATCCTCGTCCCCGGGCCACCGCAGCGAGCTCCCAGCGAATGATTGACCCACTGACCTCTGGGAGACCATGTGACCTTTAGCGCCCGGGGGCCATCTGGAGCACACATCTGTCAGCTACGTGCCCGCAACGTATCAATCAGCCGCCATGACACCCCAAAGTTAATATGCACTCATTTATGGCGCATTTCAGCACCCACCGTTTTATTTGTCTCGCAAGTAACGGCACCGGCAAACGCCAGACTTCTGCAGGAGAGTTTGATGAAGAAGAAGAAGAAGAAGAAGAAGTCTCCATGTCGCCTGCAGCTTCATAAACTGCATCAGAGTAAAACTTCATTGCACAACCAGCTGAATATGCATTAAGTCACACATCTAACTAACAGTTCATCAATTTCACATTTTTCTCCGATAACATGTAAAATGTTTGCTGTGTTAATAATGACAATATTTCCTCAGTGACACGTTCCATTTCGATTTCAGTGATTCAACCAAACCCCGTTCCGTTAGCTGGTCTTTCCATGAATGTTATTTTTACCACTGCCAAGGAGGTTATGTATATAAACCTGGTGGAAGGATGCTGTTCTGATAGGGGAAGTTGTTTTGTCAAAAATTTGGCTGATCTGATTTATATTTGCAATGTATTCATTCACATTTTCACTCGATTAACAAATCAACAAATCCCATGCATGCTTTTATATTTCACACATTTCTTGCATGCTGTGCACCATTTATTACAGAATTTGTGTTCCTCTTTCCAAATTCCGTTTGACTTGTTCTTCCTCGGAGCCGAAGCATCTTTAGTTTCACTCACAGAAATGAAAAGAACCCATTTATTTGAGTTGCTTGAATCTCACATGATACTTTACTTTAGCTCTTCATAATATTAAAGTAGGAAACCTAAGACTAGAACAAGACGGAGCTGCCTTCTCCTTTGTTTGAATTCATCATTAGATGATCCACAGTGAACCTCCAGGCCGAGGGAAGCTCACGGCCAATTAACTGGATGACACTGTGACTTTTGACCTTGTTTCCTATTAAGGATGCGTTTCCCTCAAGGCCGTCGGCCGCGTTTGTCAGAGCTCATCAGTCCCTGATCCTCGGTATATCTACAACAGCACTGCCACCATGTTGTGTGTGTGTGTTGAGGGGGGTTCTAGGAGATAGGCTGTGACATGGAAGTAGCTCACACACTATCAGTAACCCCAGATGTGTTCGGGGATAAGTAAGGAAGTCAGTCACATGGCATGAAAGTGACAGGATAGGATCGAGGCAGAAGAGGAGAGAGCTTCCCTTTACACCTGATTGTGATGAGGGCGGCACGGTGGTGCAGTGGTCAGGCTTGTCACCTCACAGCAAGATGGTTCTTGGTTTGAGTCCCAGTTCTTTCTGTGTGGAGTTTGCATGTTGTCCCCTGTGTCTGTGTGGGTTTACTCCCACAGTCCGAAGACAGGCAGGTTACGTTTAGGTTAAGTAACCGTGAGTGTGATAGATTTGCTTTTAATGAAGCTTGACTCCGTACGCAGAACCTGAACTGGAGAATCAGTCGTCGTCATTGGTGTGAACGCACTGTTGTCATAATGGATAACGTAACTTGAGTTGATGCGTCTGTATATTGATATTTCATCGTGTGTCCAAATAGCACCCAATACAATACTGCACTTACATTTTCTGCAATTATTTGACGGATAATTTAGATATGTCAGGACTAAATGTAAGTCTGACGTTAAGTTTTGTAATATGGCAGAAAAGATATACTCGAGAAGCTTCACGTTCTCAGAACTCGGAGCCTGGTGAAACCACAACTATATTTAACGTCTGATGATTTGCATGGTGGCTTATGAAACTGTGACCGCAAACATTAAACTCTCTGCTACTCTCAGGTACAGTGCACTACTTTGCTTGTGGTTTCTCAGATTGGTAAAAAAAAAAACGGTTGTGTGTGCTGCGCGCTCACGTATTGGATTCATGGCAGGATGTTAAATGCATGGTGCAGTTATAGAGTTTGGGGTAAATCTAAACCGCTTTCATCTCCGTGTGGTAACGTGGAGTGGTTACACGCTGGACGTAATGAGGAGACGAAGACTGAAAATGGGAGACATCTGTCAAACGACTCAACCGACAGCGTCTTTAGCGCTGAGCTCTCCTCCACCGGGCCGCTTTTTGCGCAAAACGATTTCCTGACCCATGATTAATACGATACGCTGAAGTCGAGAAGCGAACATTCCCAGCAACAGGCAGCCGCTTCCTCGAAAACCGCAACTGCAGCTCCCCTATAATTATCAAAACATAACATGCACCCGTAAATTTGGCCTTTCCGTCCATGTACGGGGAACCAATTAGGGAATGCTGGAGTTGTCATCTGGACGGGGCTGCCATATTTCCCCCCTGTCAGTCAGCGCTCTGAGACCCATGCAGCCCGGTTATGAACGACCTCAAGTTGCAATCGATTCCCAGGCTGCACGTCGAAATTTACAGTCAGTTGTCAGTTACAGCAAACGGATGGTTGCAAATGTGGAGACGCCGGAAAGGCTGTAGTGAATATTTCCAAATCCCCCTTTTGTAGGTATGACAATAATATGACTTGGATGGAAAATAGGACAAGACTGTAAAGCTTAGATTTGAGTTTAATGGTGTTTACTGTTTTTCTTTATTCCGGCAACCGAGGCCACATGTAAATCTACTCAATACATATTTGTATATCCACACGAAATTGCACATATCAGTCTCCTTAATATGCCTGATTTTTCCATCATGATCTATGAATTATTATCAGTCAAATCTGTGAAAGGAAAGAAATTAATAGTCCGGATCCTTGGTGAAATATTAGACTTCCTTTCCATTTCCAATCCTTCCATGAAGATTCGTGGAAATCTGTTCAACAGCAGTTTTTTTGCGTAATCCTGCGGACAAACAAATGAACGGGGATGAGAACACAAACGTTCTTGGTGGAGGAAATTAGTTCTTGCTTTAGGTGTAAAGGAAAGAATAGAAAAGAAAAGGTTTTACTCTATTCCTTTATTACCATTCTATGCACAGGCTCAGCTAGCAGTGCGCTTGCAGCAAGGTGTGACCCGTGCTTTTACTGGGGGCTTCCTTACCACAGAGAAATACGTTCAACAACACAAAGATGTCCCAATACCCCCAGATTGTTGGGTAAGTCTGAATCAAAATGTCAAGTTTTTACTTTGAAGGAGAGTTGAAATCTTATATTTGTGAATACTGCACTTGCAACACAGCAGGGATGTGGAAATGACCAGAGGGAAGTGAAACCTTGAGACGACGGCTGTTGAAGTGCAGGAGGTCGAGGTTTGAGAGCGAGGGTTACTTAAGGTCCTGGGAGACGGAAACAAGAGTCTGCAAGATAAGCAGAAATAAATCAAGGGGCCAAACCTTTATGCCATCCTACAACCTTTTGTAATTTCTCTGTCAGAAACTTAAGGTGGACAAAGCATCTCCACAAATGGAATCAAGGTCCCGACGATACGAGCCCTCAACTGATCGCTAGTCACAGCTGTCAATCATGACGTTTCAACCCACTTTATAGCATCAAATAACAAATTAAAACTCAATTTCACTGGAAAGATTATTACTGATGTCAATAGAATGAGAGAAACAAACATTTGACTTGTACTTGACTTTTTAGTTTGATCCATGTCCCATCTACTAACATGGAGTAAGTGGGTTCATTGATATTGTTGTCAGCCACCAGGGGGCAGTCACGATGTTATGGCCTCACTTCTGTGTAGCTGTCATGTCGTTTGTCTTTACAAACAGTCTGTGGGCAGAAACCGCTGAAGACTCTTCAGACAGAATAATGTGATTTAAGTCTTGCAGACGATCACTAATATTTAATGTGGGATTTGAAACAGTAAAGTCAACATTTTCGGGAAATACTCATATTTATTTTCTTGACAAGACGAATGAGGAGATCAATACTACTCCCACGTGCACACACAGCCAGTATATTACAGCCGGCAGCTGTCAGCTCAGCATAAAAAATGAAGAGAGGTGGAAAGTGCTCGATTAGCTTTGTCAGAAAATAGCTAAATCTGCCGATACCATATGTGCGGACGTCTATTATATGTCCACGGACAGAAAGAAGAGACGTCAGGGACAAATCTTTTCACACGTGTGATGCACGGCTCTGAGTGACTCCTTCGTGATTGTGTGAAAAGAGGTGTGGGATGTTTCATCATCTTCAGCTTTTCAGAAATGCAGCGTTAAGGTCACAGCAGCACTTTATTAGAGGTTAGTCCAGCGGCTTCGTGAAAAGAGTCTTTGTGGGAGGAGATGTTGGGACCGGGAGCTCTGGGCCTGCTATGAAGATGATTCATCTGTGGAGGAGGGAGGTAGAGACGCTGTCGCTGTGGCTCGGGCTTTGGTTTCGAGGAAGTTTCAACCTCCAATGGACTCAAAAGGCGTCAGACAGAGATAACTCTCTCTCTCTTCTAACCACTCACCTCCTCTCACCCCAACGGGTCGACTTCAGATGACGACCACACTGGGTCAACTTCTCTATTTGCTAATCGTAGGAACTGTTTGGTTTCTCTATAGTTCTCGACTCTAAATGAAGATGGACGACATGACTGCTCAACCAAAGTGAAGCCAAAGCATCTTGATTGCCTCCTGATGTCTGGCTGCATCATGGGTCATAAACTCCTCCATGTTAGCAGATGGGACATGGACCAAACTAAAAAAGTTCACGTCAAAACATTATTCTTTAAAGATGGTTTAAACACTTATTTGATTCCATAAACACGGGGGGGTACTTCATGATTAATAGCGGTACCTTAGTACTGGGGCTTTTTAAGGGAATGGCAGATGACACTGATCAGTTTATTGCACGTTACTCTCAAAACACATCCAGGATTCATGAAGAGACACATTTGAATCATTAGCCTGGCGCACCGTTAAACAGAATTTGCAGGATTCAAAGTAGATTTGAACACACGTCCCAATGGCTTCATACATTTCAGGCCGTGCCACAGTCGGACGTATCTGCTTCTATACTGTTTATGTTTGCATGTTTAAGAGTAAGTTTTGTTTAATTACTTATTTGATGCAACAAAATGGAGTCGAACATTGAAACTGCGGGCGGCTCCATCCTCTGATCACTCATTGTCCACGCTGGCTCCAAATGTGCAAGATGGCAGCGTCCATATCCGGAAAATACTTTGGCTTTCCATCTGTAGTTGTGACCTCACTGCGTATGTACGATGTGATTTGGTCCAATAAAATAAAAATCATTCCGTGCTCCTCATTACCTTTGACGTCTGTGGTGTTAGGTAACTGTTCTACCATGTGTAATGTGCATAGTTAATATTTCCTGCCCTTGGTGGAGTTCCTGCCCTTCTCTTTGTCTGCAGCCCACAGTGGCTGTTACCACTCATGCTAATTACCCTGTTAGACTTTTATTTTTTCGTGAGTACGTCATAAGGAGCTTATTATTATTTTTTTATAAAAGTGCTGGTTAAGAGTTTGTTTTTCTCCTCAGACAAAATGAATTAAAACTCAGTCTCAGTGGGTTTAAATAGAGACATTTAAATTGCGCTATGATGCCGCGGTCGAACCTGACTGAGGCGGCTTCGGTTTCACGGCGACGGAGGCAACGAGCGGCCGGGGGTCATGCGGGCGAAAGGGTGGAGGCGTCAAGTGCTGGATTGCAGTCGGTCACATCCTCATTGCGCACTCTTGTGTACGCGGGCACGCTGAGAGGAAGGCCCCACTGCCCATGCTGTGTCACATCTTGTGCCAGTGCGTTGAGGTTTCCTCTGCAGAGTTACCCCCGCGCCCACTAAGGCCGTCTGTTTATTAAAGGAACCACACTGGGAGCCGGTGTGTTTACACAGTAGCATCTGGCGTCACCGCAGATGGCTGCCAGGCCGCACATTAGATCGGAATAATTGGCCAGGACAGCAGCGTGAGATGGACAAATGAAAACCTCCTCCTGGGTGACCTGATGGCTGGGGGGGGGAATGAACAACACTGCTCATTGTCTGATAAGGAGCATGTGGAATTAAAAAAGAAATAGATAAGGCTTGAGGGAGAAGTGTTCACTATTTGGGTTTTAAGATAAAACTCGTTGTATTAGGATAAAAAAGGGCTGTTAGGGAACATTTAAGTCACTCATACAAAATCCTGAGTACAGCTACACCCCCCACTGTGACAAGGGTGCTTTCTCCCCCTGTCTCCCTGCATTAAACAATTGGTCATTTGATTATTATTTGAATTTCGATTATGGATTAGATTATGTAGATCATCTTCTTTGAGTTGTGTGTTTTATGAGTCTGTGTTAACAGTTTATTTTGTTATGTTTGTGATGTTGCTCTGTTTGGTTGTTGGGGTCAGATCAGCATCTCGCTGAGAAAGGAGCAGCTGGTCAGACTCAAGGTGACGGAGAATGGGTGAAGTTCACTGCGTTGGATCACATTAAGTCAACCTATTGCATTTATCTTCTGTATTTCTGCAGATAGGTTGAATTGTGAGGTCCAGCAGTCACCCAGAGTCCAAACCCGGTTCTTTTGAGTGTGGTTTCCATTTGTCTTTCTGTTTACGTCACCTTATACTTACCAGCGCAGGTGGTAGGTCCCAGGCAGGTGAGGCTATAAAGCACAATGCCAGTCAGTAGTGAAGGGGGGGGGGGGAGTTGGCTGCAGATTTTTCTAGTTTTGTGCTCGTTGTCTTTCGCTAGTATGATTTAGTTTGGTTGCATTTCCCAGGCATCTTCTTGTCTTCCTGTTCATGGACCTTTTTGTTAATAAAATGCACATTTTTTTTCATCTACTCCTGCTTCTTCAGTATTGTTTGTTTCGAGACATAACCATAAACCACATAACCATGACATCATTTGGAGCCAGATTCCATGCGGTAGTGATCACGGTATTAAGGTCATGATGATACACTCAACCAGTTTCATGACGTTTCAACCTGTTATTCTGGTATGAAATTACTAACTAAAACCGCATTTAAAGCCTTTGCAGTTGCACAACCGCTTGTTTTGTCCCAAACCATCAACTTTTAAAAATAAACACGACCTCACGTTGTCTGTCACAACAAGTCAACAAGTCCTGTTTTTGGAACAGGTTCGATTTGCTGCATTTTTAGCATCGGTCAGTCAGCAGAGTTGTTTGAGCACTAAGAGCCACTTGCAAACCGAATCATCGAAAATAGCAAGTAAATGTAAAGTATGATTGGATGGACCAATATTTTCTTTTTTAAAGTACCGGGAAAAAAATCTTGGAAGAATGTTTTTAACTTTTACTTTTTAGTTTGGTTCATGTCCAATCTACTAACATGGATGAGGCAGGGTTAATGACTTACACTGCTGCTTTTGCCTTCACTTCTGGGATCCTATCATGTCGTCCATCATTATTAATATCCTGTTTGATACACACTTTGTTTCAGAGCTCAGTTCAATGCAACCATTTGAAAATACAATAGTTTAATGCTGATTGACATCATCTTCTCCTTGTTTACTGCTCATTACACCCGATGCTGCGCCTCCTGTTAGAAATGGAAGAATTTATTTGTGTTGTTCAGTACAATGAAATACACAAACAGTTGTTGCAAAAGAGATAAATAACTTTGGTGTACAGAAAAATGAAAAAAATATCCATGACACAATGTAAAAATGACTAATGATGAAAATGACTAATAACTACTGCACAGTGACACAGAAAAATTCCCTTTTTTATGAAACAAATAAATATCGAATACAAACAAAAGCAAGATTTGTGTTTTGCTAAGATGGATTGAGTGCAGAGCCGTAAATGAGCTGGTTCTGCTTGTGCAACTTTTACCTTCTCCGGGAGAATCTTTGGTAGAAAAAGGCACAAAAGTACAGAAAAGAAAAAAGCAAATATTTACATGTGATATAGTCTCATTGAGGAGGCTGCGGCTGCAGATTCAACCTTCGGCGAAACACAAGAAAATCTGCTCGTGAAGAAGCACCTTCCTTGGCCCGGGTGGTAATAATAGAGAAGCCGAGGGAGTCAGGCAGCCGGAGCCGGCTCACTTATACAAATAAAAAAAGTACTTGAACAAAGAAAGCTCCCATTTTCCATGACACTATCAGCCCACGCAGGCTGAACTTTAAAAAAGACCTCGAGAAGAAGAGGCAAAAAAAAAAAAAAGCCTCAATGCTCTTATCTCAGAGGAGCTGAGGAAAATAGTCTTCAGGGCACATAGGTAATAGTCCAGATCTGCTCCAGTGAATCTTTGTCTCTCTAAAAAACGCACTCTATTGGTATTCCACAGCAGTCGAATCGATTCAGAAGTTTTATTAGATTCCAGTTTGTTCTGCTGCTCCATCCAATTAGCCAAAGGACAATAGGATAAAGGGGAGAATCTTTTTTGAGCTCCCCGGCGGAAGTGGATGAGGCACAGAGCGTCGCGACAGTGGCAGAGGTTCATTTTTTTTTTAACGTGCTGTGTGATTCCAGTGGCGGCTATTACACGTGTGTGAGGTCAGTCCCAGTCATCGTTACACACACAGGCGCACTCCTCGTGGTGCTCCAAGGGCACGTCAGTCATGGACTTCTGCAGGCCTCGGCCCCCGCTCCGGTGTTTCAGCAGCAGGACCTGCCAGGAAACAAGGATGAGTGAATCAGCAGCAGGTTCAGCAACATGTGTCCCCACGTGCTGTTGTGTTTTTCTGTGTTTCAAGACTGGAATGGAAAAGTCTAACATTGTAAAATCCTTTTTTACGTTTTAATACCATTGACGTTTTAATACCAGTGACTGAGTTATTAGTCCCATCAGGACTTCTAGCTTTCAAACCTCACATTTCAAACCTGACAGGTCGCTAGCGTTACAATCTGGCATCGGAAGCTAAGCGTGTTCTCCTAAATTGTCAAGAAATAAAATTACTACATTAGTTTGCAGTGTAGTGTCGGGTTTTGCTTTTGGACTGAGAGACTTTCTGCTGCAGTGAAAAGTTAAAAGTGTCCGTCTGTTGGAAGTTGTACAGTTGGAAATATTGGTTACAGGGAAGGAAACCGCACAGAATCAAATGGAAAATACAGCAAATAACACTTTTCTTAACAGCTTTTTTATTATCTCTAAACTACCCAGTGATTTTTGTTCCTCTATGCTTCATAAAATATGTAATCAAACACCATTATATATATATAAGTGTATCATTTAATCGCTTTAATCATTTTGTTGATATCTTTGGTGTTTTACCTCGTGGTACTTCTTCGTGACTCTGGTGGGGACACACTGACAGTCGTAGCAGCGGTGAGAGCAGCAGGCGCAGTTTCCACCACAGCGCTTCACCAGGAGGCAGCTGGGCCAGAAAATGGCATCTGTCCTCTTCAGCTCCTCACGCAAGGATACAGAGAAGTTGCGCGGCGTGCAGCTGTACAGTCGCACTTCCTCTCGCAACAGATTGAGATCAGCCCCTCCTCAAAGACACAGAGGAGACGCGGTCAGAATCACTTCATCGCCAGAGAAACACACACTCTCTCTCTCATATTAGATAAATGTACCTAACTACACCTCCATACTTAAAAGTGTCCTACCTCTGGCTTTCTTATTATGAATGAAGGATTTCCCGAGCACGTGCCACGAGGGTTTGTACAACTCTTCCATGTCCAGCTGCCATCGCTCTGGCTCCAGGTATTTCATGACCTCCTCCATGGTGCCCAGCCCGGCCACAGCCTCGGACAGATCCTCGATGCCCTGCAGGGACGGAGCGGGAACTGCAGGGACCTCAGGACCTGATGCACTCTGCGGGACACAGACGATGAAGAGAGACGGAACAGAAAAGTCATTATTAAAAAAATGTAAATACTGAGTTACAACAAAAAACATGTATTAGATGCATGATTGAATGCAAAATTGGAAATTGCATGGTCGTGTTTTCTTCTACCTCAAGTGGAGGGATCTGAAACACCGAATCCCTTTTCAGGATCCGTGGCTGTTAATACTAAAACCAGAAAATTACTCGGATGGAACGACTTTGTCAACAGTGACAAAGATGTGTTTTATGTCTCCGGTGTGAAAGGAAAAAAAACTGTAAAGAAGGAAAGTTTGACTCTGCAGTGTATGTCACGATTAAAAAAAACAAGGTTTAAATTGGGTTCAGGCTCATTTAATGCTACAGTGGTTTGGATCTGAGCTGAGTTAAACAGAAACCATGACCCAATTTAAACTCTACGTGTTAGAGCTGGTAATGTGTGACGCGAGCTCCTGATCCCAGACAGACTGGTGGTGTTTTTTTCCAAATCATTCCCACAGTATTCAGTGGGCGCCATAAACACTTGGCCACTTATCTGAGAGCTGAAGAAGAGAAGAAGCATACACTCTAAAATATGAACTTTTACTTAACGACAGCAGCCACGCCATGGTGATTAACTATGTATTTTTCTTTTATCTTTATTCAAGAACCAAGGTGGTACAAGTTATTTTCCTAACATTACACTTGGTTTTCTGTTGGCCGGGGAACTTTGAAAGACTTGTTGCACACAAAAAAAACAAGCGCAGGAGAAAAAAATAAGCATAAGCAGACGAGTGCAGACGCTTCCCGCGTTGCACAGAAGCAGCGTGAGGAGAAGAGCTGAAGCTGGAGCGCAGGAAATCTGTCCTGGCGACAAAATATGTGAGTACAAGCGCACAGTTGGAGCACAAGCAGGAGCCCGAGTGCAAGAGTGAAGCATTGCAAAATCTGAACATGAAATCCGTACTGCTTTCTAATTGAGGGCCAGGCTCTTGAAGGTAGGATACAACAAATAAAGGGGTTATTGAGCCAAACTGCCCTTAGAATCATCGCGGTCGCCCCAATAATTATCGAGATGTTTGCTATTTTCTTGTCTGATTCTGATTCTGGCACTTTAACCTGCAACTATCAGTCAGTTGCAAACTTCTCGCAGGAGATCGCACCCAATCACCAGAGTTACCGTAGAGCAAGAAGAGACGTTCAGGGTGAGCAGTGGGAATGAAAGCTGCACCATTCTCCTTATTCAAAGTCAGCGCACCGTGAATCTCATTTCGAAGCTGCTCTTTAAAGTTAAAAAGTTGCATAATGATGCTTTAAATCTCACAGATCAGTTTCTGACTACGTGAACTGGCTCCGTGCACCGAAGTCGAGAGGACGGGTGAATTAATATATTTCTTTAACTCGTCAAAACGTGATCACGTCTACGTCGGCTCCTCTCCCGTCTTTGCATAACAGCATTTCTCCCCCTGGCTACAGGCAGCGGTGTTATTCTTCTCCGATTTCCAAAGCCTCCAGGCTGCAGCGTTTCAGTCACAAAGAAGATTGATACCTCAGGTGTTGGTCTTCCCACAAGAGAAGAGGCTAATCTGTTAAACCTTTCAGTCCTGTGTGACGCGCGTTTGTACAACATGTCAGCTCGCCGGTCTGTCTAATCTCTCGTGACTGACAGGTAGAAGGCCGCATTGTGACACTTACAAAAAAAATAAAAAAAAGCCGCTTGTGGAACATTTAAAACATCGGCTGCTGGGAGCTGAGTCTTGAAGGATTTTTTAAAAGAAAAACAAAACAATTCCAAGAAACTGTGTCTTCCCTTCGATGACTTATAGGAGAGAATTCAAAAGGAATCCAGTGAGGACTGGGGGGGGGGGGTTAGAGGAGGGAAAGTTTCCCTTTCAGTAGATGCCCTGGCACTGACACAGCAAGGATTTGTGGCAAGATCCTTCTTGAATAGTTTTTACCCAATGCTAAAAATAGTAGCGTTCATAGCACTTTTGAAACCACTTGGGCAAAACATCTCCATTAAGACTTTATTTCAAAAGTGTATTTTTTTGTTTTTACAAGAATGCAGATTTGAAAACATATGAGATTTACATATAGACACCGCTAAGGCTCTTTTATGTTGCCTTTATGTAAAAAAATTGATATTTCTGTTTCAATAAACATAACTTTCACTACCAGCACAATTAGATGCGTCCTTTAATGGTTGTTAAGCAACATAACGGCTAGAGAGCATCGCAGAGGTAAGAGTTTCTAAGAATGTGATAATGTACCTTTATGAAAGAGTTTGTCCCTGTGTCAGGAGAAGTAACTCTCCTCATTACGCACCGCCATTGTTGAAATGTCTTCCTCGCATCTATGGTTGTCTTGTTTGAAATACTAGCAACACTGCCCCCTACGATTTCTGGTGGAACTGCTTGGTTACGTCTCTTTGTCCATATCCATAAGCTTTCACTATGATCGCAGAGCGAGAAGGCTCTGTCTGTTTGAGCATAAATGAGCCGTTTAAAAAAACCCACCATTTATAGCTGCATTTTCATATTGAATAATAAGTATAACACAGGAGACACCCCCACGATTTACTGACAGCATGAATCCATGTAAAACACTCAGAACCCGGGTCCCATTGGCGCAGACTACGAATGAGCTGCCAGTGGTTTTAACATGGCAACTCCACAGGCTGCAGAAATACAGCTGATGCACAGCTGTGTTCACGCCACAGATTTGACTCCTTTCTAATGAGGCTGCCTTCATAACCACGGAGCACTTCTTTGGTTTATTTGGCACCGGCTGAGATAAACGGCCACAAATGTCAAAGAAATATTCCATCGAGAAAGGCCGGTCATAAAGCAGCCGAGAGGAACACGTGAGAGCGGAGTGAAAAGTCCTTTTTCTCTGAGCAGGAGCAATTAACAGCTTGTGAATGTTGACGGCGCAGCGCACCCCCAATTAGCAGCGAGCGGCTCGCTCGGCCCCAGATGGGGAAGCCGAGCAGATCCTTCAGAGACGCATCAAGATGGTGTGAATGAAGCTGTAAGCAGAATGTGAGAGCTCCTGTTTAAGGAATCCAGGAAGTGAGTTCTGTAACGGACCACCAACTTAACTGGCATGACTTTAGAAACTGTGCGCGATGATCGACACGTAAAGATTTAATGACATTGTCTCGGAACAGAACGAGGGAGGCTTCACAGTGGCTTTCGGGCCGAGCTCAGCAAAGCTCCGCGAGTGATTTATTGGAAAGACGATGATAGATTGATGATCCTGGAATTTTCAATAGTGAGCATTGTAAAGCTGTTTCTAATCACTATAACTAACGCTCAAGAGGCCAATCAAAGTGTCAACGCAAAAATGTCTAGTTTCAGACTGAACGACTGAGTTTTCAGTTTCTCAGCTGACATTGGTTAAATATCAAATGCACTTGTGCCCATCAGTGGAAAGTGTTTCTCTTTTTGCACCAAAAACCTGGTCTAAAGTCACTGATGCATTTCACTGTTATTTTAATAGTGCATTATCACAATAGTAACACAATGCACAATAGGCAAGTTACAAACACACCGATGCTTTCTTTCTTCTTTAGCAATCCGCCAAGTGAAACAGCAGGGCTTTTAAAGGGAATGGGAGATGGCACTCCGGTTGGTTATTGCATAAATCACACCTATGTTAAATTATGAGCCTGGAACCAGTTTGAGCCATGCACCTGATGCACGGAACTTTTCGAACTATAAAAGCAAAACAAAAGTATATTTGGATACAACCCTAATGCATTTGCACGATGCACTTTTCACCACGTCCTCAGATTGTTAAAATAGTTCGGTGTTAGTCAGAACATTTCAGGAATGTAGAGACGGAAAAGGTTTGGAGACAGAGTGGAACCACTCCCAGGAAAGGATTGGAATAAACTCCAAAGCTAATGCTGATTAGACACAGCATCAAATGTACAGATTACAGATTTACCTTTGCCCACCGGGCCCCCGGGTCAGTCCGGGTCTGAGCGTCTTACAGTATAAAAACAAAGGCTCAATAGCATAAGCAAAGCTGCTTATTTACTTTAACTCAAAAGCTCAGTTTATGGATTTCACAGGGGAAAGAATGTCCTGAATCCTGAATGTCTCCTTCAAGCAACTGTGTGGTGGTGGTGTTTGACGGACTGAGGTCGACACTGCCATATTCAATTTGGCTTTTTGTATGTAAGAGGTCTAGGAACTACCTAAATATCCCATCTGCTAACATGGAGGAGGCAGGGTTTTGGCTTATAGTCATGCAACACCTGGGTTCAAATGAACATGTGTTTTGAAAGAGCACTTGCTCTTGAAACTTCCTTTTTCCTTCACGACACGAGACAGAGTGAACGTGTCACGTACCACTTATCACCGCCGACCCCTCCGAGCCCCCTGTCCCATCCCGAGCTGTGATTACCTCATTTCCAACTCTCTTTGTTCTCATAAAGCGCAACCGCATGATCTTATTTCTGCTCCCTAAAATGACAGGTTCAGCTAACTATGTTGAGATGACAATTCTGAAATAGCATCTTGGGAGAGCTCTGGAAAACAATATCTTCTCTTTCGCATGAAGCTGCAAACCGCTTCCTTGCACGAGAAAGCTCGGAGTAAGCAGCGAGGTCTGTTGTGCGTGAAAAAAGAGTTTTCTTCTCTCACTATACGCCACACGCTGCAATTGAGGTTGGTGTAATAACAGCCCTCGGTTTCATCATGCCAGCAGTGAAACTCCTGCGTTGCATTGCCGGTCATTAACGTTTGCTTTAACTAGAATTTGCAGAATCTGCCCTATATCGCTGTAGAGTTCAGCTTGTGCTGTTATTCAGGGAAAACGCAACAGAAGTGATCCTGAGAGTGTAAAACTCTCTTCAGTCCATTAAAACAAACAGAGGTGATGGAGTGATCACGGTGGCGAGCGGTGCAGTTTAATTCTGGACCTCACAGAGACAATGATGTATGTCTTGTTTGCTCCTTTAAACCACCAACGCCCGGCACTCAACACCCCTCACGCTCCGCTCAACAGACTCCTTCTCTTCTATGTTTTAACAACCTCTTTGCCTCGGCCCTTTTGCTTTCCCCCGAAGTCTCTTCCTGTGAATTACAGAGCGGGTCTTATTTTGTCCCCCCCCCCCTCTTCCATTGCATGGAAGTGGTGGGGAGGAATTATTGCTTGTTTAAATATAAACTAAAGTGCCGGCCCCTGCGTGGCACGGGGTTCAGTAGCTGCTGGTTGACCACAGAGGAAACAGAGTGCTGCTGTTCCAGCCTGCTCCTCCTCTGTCAGAGGAAGGTTCAAAGGGAACGTGCAGGGGCCAAAGCTTCCTCTCCCCCCCCCCTCCCCCCCCCCCACCCATCTCACGGTTTCCGCACCTTCTAGAGTGGGAATATGAACTCGCTCCGTCGAACTGTTACAGGTCGACATTAGAACACCAGAGAAAATGTACTTTCACATCTGGTTTAATCTGATCGATTCGATTTTTAAAATCTCACAAACATCTTCTACCTTTGTATCATTTCATATTTTTATGAAATGTTTCTGTTCTGTTATCCTACCTTTCCTGAGACAGGATAACAGCCTCATCACAACGCATTTTAGATGATCCGCATTTTAAACGGTTCATTTTAACGGTACAACTTCTTGGCCACTAGGGGTCTCTCAATCACAACAATAACAACAGACTAGTTTGATGACGTGTCCTCACGACTCGGAGCAACGGATCCACAAAGCAGTTAGACGGACAAATGACGTCACCTCTTTCAAAATGAACGAGTAGCATTTCCGTTTGAAGCTTCCAAAGCGTACATGTGAGTCATAATTCAGCTGCATGCACGCTGCTATTTACAGTAACTCCACATTAATTCACTCAATCGCAGTGGGAGTACATGTACATGGTTGAATTTTCACAATTGAGACACATTTATTTTGTGAAATTCATCTTCGATTTCCGACCTGGCGTGTTTTCATCATGCTCAGTGAAGCCTGTGTGAGGTAGCACTTGCTATCAACAATTTTTTTTGCGGGGGTGAAAAATACTTCACTAATGATGAATCAAAAGAAGAGAAAAAGCTTCAGAACAGAAGCAGAGAGAAAGGAAAACGTTGCAGGGAGAAGACAAATCACTGTCCGTGACCTCGGTTGCCTAGTTGTGCTTGTCAGATTCCACGGCGCTGCGGGCCATTAGGGATTAATGAGGAGTAGAGCTGTTTACTTAAAGCAAGTGAACAGAACTAAAACATGGCAGGTTAAAACATGGCAGTTGCCTCTTCAGTTTATCGCCGGGCTTTTGTCGGTGAGGGGAGAAAAAGGACAAAGGGATTCTGTGAGAGAGTGTGTGTGTGTGTGTGTGTGTGTGTGTGTGTGTGTGTGTGTGTGTGTGTGTGGTCTGAAGACAGAAAGAATGTGATGGAGTGGGAGGAAGACAAGAGGCACAAGAAGACTTTAGTCTCAGATATTTGTAGTGGTTGTAGGAAACCTGTGTCAGAAGCAGTGGCTGCTCTGAAAGGTAATAATCACACTGTTCTCTTAAATTCAACGTGCTGAGCTGAAGCCAAGTAACTCATCGATGCGTTTGCCTTGGTCTGAGAAGCAATTGACCAATCATCCAGTTAGCTTACAGAAGATTGGCCCAAAAAAAACTAGCATGGATATGATCGACTGTGATGCACAAGATACCATAAGGAGGAATTTCAATGAACTCTCATGCACTTAATAGTAGACTTACTCCAAAATGCTGTTGTTGAGAAAGGCAAATACGTCCTTCGTGACTGGCTGGTTAGGGCAGAGATCAAATAAAACACTGCCTTCATCCCAACAAGAGGACATGTGAGTGAGAAGAAGCAGCATCTCAGTCTGAGTCAAGCTATCGTCCGACTGAAATCAAGTAAAAAGCCAAGTATAGAGGCGCTTTATCGATTCATGTGTGAATGCGAGTCGTAGCGTCAAGAGAACAAAGCGCTCCATAAATCCCTTACAATCTGAAACACTGGCAAGAGCTTCTTGTAGTTTTTGTAAGTAACTTCCAAAAAGCTCTTTCTTACTACGTGAGTTTGATTCCATTGGTATCGAACTCCTGTACGTGATCACACTTGTGACACAAACCTTGTGACTTGGGTCATTGGGCTCTTCAATGAAAGCCAGTGATGTACTGAATGGGTTTGGCGGATGCTATACACACACACTCTTTAACTTTTATTGGGTAAATATCTGCCAAAAGTGTAAAAGACGAACGGAAACCAAAAAGAAAACAGTGATTATATTCTCATTACAGGGAAAAGGGAGAAATAACAGGAAACGGCCGAGAGAAAGACGGGTTGTGTTACGTTACGTTGTCTGGTATAGATTTCAACAGAAAGTATAAAGTGAAGTATCAGGGGTATCTTTGTGACGGGTGGTGTGTGTGTTGTGTGTTGTGTGTGTGTGGGGGGGGGGGGGGGGTGTACTGTAAAAGCACATAAAGAAAGGTATTACTTTTTGGCAAAAGGAATGAAACAGATGAACAGCAGCCCGACAATTTACCGCAGCAAAAGCACTTTTATCTCTTAATTCCTACTTTCATTTCAGGGGGCATGAGTGATTCCCCCTTGGGGTCAGAGAACCTCTTTGTGAACGTGAAACTACTTATTTTCTTCCATTTCGGTATCAAGGAACATCACCGGTGACACCGGCGACCCGAGACACCTCGTCTGTCACAATTATCTGACTGGATCTGGAGCTACAGCGCGGGTTCAGAGGGTATATGGCTTTATATAGAGCGGTAATGGAGAGCACAACAGTTATTTTAGAGTAGAAACCATGCTAGTCCCAGGAAATGTGAAAATTACAGAGTTTGAAACCATACACACAGAAGCTGTAATCTGAAACTCAAAGAGGCAACATGTAAGCAAATGTATTTTTGATATGTCTGTTTGGATTACCCCATGGTCCTTTATAGAAAATCCCCTTTTCGGTTCTTGAAGGAAAACCCAGGTATTGCTTAGTTAGGTTTCCCCTTTATTGTGGCGACTGGGAACATATAATCTTACTCAGCACATTGCAGAGATAATGGTGATGTCCTAGCTTCTGTATATGTTCATAACCAAAATAAATGTCAGTGCATGTGCCAGATGTTCCAAAGTGCTTAAACATAATTTCTCCCCAACGATGCTCAGAACCTCGGGAACACTAAGGCAGAAACGGATGGTTGCAAATTAAGAAACCGTGTTATGCAACAAGCAAATTATTTTAATTGCGCTTGCGTGGGGGAGGCATCGCGTACTCCCATGTGAACTCCCCGAGGTTCGAGACAGAAGCAGAGAAATTTAATGCTACGACTACTCTCGGTGCACATTTTTTCAATTCCTGACCGTCGATAATGTGCTTACCACAGGCTGGAGGGAGAAGCGAATGCAGAATCCCGGCTCAGAGGGAAAGTACTCGTCAGAGATGAAGCGAATCCTGACCTGACTGCCCTTGGATGTCTGACTGGCTGGTACTGACTGTGACCCGCACCAACGACCCAGGATGGTCTTCTCAGTCAGATCCTCGATCTCCACAAAGTCGTACCTGGCAGGGTTAGACAAAGACAAAAAAAGTGCGGGAGGAGATTAGTTTGGTTTCTAAAGCTGTTTTCAGACATGCCGGAATTGCCTTTCACTTATGAAGAACACAGCAGGAGATTGACCGGGTCAGATGCGTTCACAACAACAGCAAGTCGCCTTCATATTCAGACAAAGGGCGGCGCCTGGTTAGGAGATGCAGGAGGTGGAACATGACGAATAAATTCCAGTGCAGAAGTCATGTGTTTTTGTTTACAGCACATTGACACCACCAGGCATCGGCCCCTATCGCCAAAATCGTCTTTTACGTATGTGGCACCACTTTTTCATCCTGAGATATTTGGATTCTTTTCCTAGAAAACATCATCAACGCGGCCACTTCCTCGCTGTGAATTTTCCAGACATTTTCCTGCTGTTTGCTCACGTATGTTGTCTGGAACATTTTACAGGGGGCTGGCAACTGACTTGGGACATTTGCATTCTCAACAAATCGCTCCGGAAAACATCAGGAAAACATCGAAAGCTCAGTGTGCGGTGTCTGGAAGCAGCTCATGACCTCACTCGTTACCGGGGCCCTGGGTCCGAGACTGTTAATTATCCAGCTTCCAACTATGACACACTGTGTTTGCACTTTCTCTCGCCTGCCAGTTGCTGTTTTAATTACGTATTTGCTTGTCAAGCCTGTCAGCACCTTTAATGTTTGCCATGGCGCTGTCTCCTCAGCTATTGATGGTGAAACTGTAAATACAAATAACGCAGCCCAGGGAAATAAAGGGGGTTTGCCCTCATTAAAGAAGAAGACAAATGTCTCCGCGATGACAGATGCGTCTGTTATTTACAGGCTGAATTAGACGAGGACAAATCTCAGGTTGGTTGGCGGTGCAGCAGACGCAGCTGTTCTCACTGTTTGGTGGTTAGTGTTCGCTGATGCAGCCTTCTGACAGGCCCGGTACACAGACACTACACGTTGTCATTGAAATACGGTCTTAATTAATTCAACATTCCCCTTTTCTATTCTGCTGTGTGTTGACTGTGGGAAAACTCTGTGTCTCTTTTCTTGGACCCCAAACAAATGCGCACGGACGTTGTTGTGTGCTCGACAGCGTTTGAGGATATCGATGGGAATTTGAAAAAACGGGGAAAAAGAAAAATGGACTGCAGACAGCTTTCCTATCATTTCTTGACTCGATCATATTGAATGTTCAGAATTGCATTTCCACTCACTGTCAACAACCACAGAAATGGTCCATGTAATCGAACTGCAACACAGTTTAAATTGTACATCATTTTTTCCCGACTGCAAACAACAATTACGGAAAGTTGCAGAAGCTTTTGGCAGCTGAAAGCCGCACATTGAATCTGAAGATATCCAATGCAAGTTTTTCAAACTAGGACGACACTCAGTGGAGCACTTATCTCCGCCAAGGCCCAACAGTCTTCTTAAATTCAATCCAGCTTCAGAATCCAAATTGCAGACACAAACATGCCTGATTCTTTTAATCAAGATCCACGAATTATTCTCTGAGAAATCAGTGAAAATGTCAAAAAGTTAAATAAAGAAGAAAGAATCGTTTTTACGTAATCATGCGTACAAACAAACCAATAAACAAACGGACAGGGGTGAAAACATAAAACTCCTTGGTAACAACATTTGGTTCTGGGATTTTTGGGGAGTTTTCGGTTATTCATCCAGAAAATGATCATGACACATGTTTATTCTGTTTTGACGCATTTTAAATACATGTCTAACATCGTTCCAAGACATTTCTGTTAGGATGTTCTTCCACACATCTAAGTAGACATAGGTTATGTCAAATTATCTCAAGGGACATGAGGGTCCCTGCTATATTTTCTATCTTGTAGGGGGTCCCAGGCGGAGAAAAAATGAGTCACTCAATTCAAGGCCTTGAATTTCACCCGACAAAATGGTGACATTTAATTGGATAACAATAGAAACAAAGGCACCATTTTGCTTGTTGTGTGGATCAAAACTTCACGAACCTATATTTACTATACATGACAGTCACTCTCTCTCTCTCCCCACCGGCCACCCTGCCAGCCCATAATACCAGTAAACATTATGAGGTGCAGAAGCACATGGCCGCGCTGCAGAACCTTTGGAGTGCCAAGGCTAACATTGACCAACCTCAGCACTTAAGACACGCAGTTCAGGAGTTCAGCCTTTATTATTCATACCTGTGTGTGTGTGTGTGTGTGAGCAGTGGCTGCGCTGCGTTCAATACAGCCTTGTTTCACTGACTCTTCACAGTCTGGGATTAATCACTTTCCCATTTGCGTCAACAGGCACGCTAACCTCTCATTCAGTGCTGCCAATTCGGATATTTGGATTTCAAGGACATTGTTTACATTTTGCACAGGCTTGACAGATTCAGTTCAAGCTGGTTTCAATAAAACAACACGGGGGGACATGAGCAAGACTAAAAATGGATTTTCTCTGATGTTAAATAAACTGAAGGGGAGGGGCACGAGAGAGAGAGAGAGGGGGGGGGGGGTCCATAGATTTACCGACGCCGCTGCCTCTTTGATTTGGAAGGTTACACAGGAAGTTTGTAATCTGCACAAACAAACTTATTGGTGGAAAGTAAGACTCAAACTGTTCCTTTTGCAAAACCCTGTATTCACAGTCGAAACGAAGAGATGTCATGACGAGTGAAACATTCATTTATATGAAACCCAAACTACACTTGGCATGACATGTTTTTTTGAAAAGGATAAAATATCCGTTTAGCTTCCTTCTGCTCTTTGGATGTGTGTGTGTGTGTGGGGGGGGGGGTCATTGCAGAGAGAAACTTTCCTCTGCGAGACGGCTCCAGAGCTCTGACAGATGGCTCATCAATAATGCACGGCACCCTGATCATTACACATCGCCATGTGTTCAGAATCACCGTGTCGAACAGCGGTTTCTCTGATTTACAAATGCATTGACATACATACCAAACTGAACGAACAGACACAGCGAACACGATCACACCGACAAAGGAATCTTATATATTGGCGCTACCAGAAAGAATCGTCCTCCTGCACGATGCAAGGAATCTGTGTTTTAATATTCACAAAGCCTTCTCCTGCATACTTTTCTCCTTGTACATTATTAATAGATGCAATATCTACCGTGGAGATGATGCAGATTAGCAGCACAAACACTGTTTGTTTGTTTTTTTGTCCTCTCCTCTCAGACAGAGAGCAGAAATGCCTTTTCTGAGAACAGCCCCTATCTGGGAGCCGAGCCGTCAAGCACGACTCTGCTGCCATGCCAACAGCAGCAAGACCAATCCCTCTCCAATATGCCTCTCCGCCGGTGGATTTGGTAAGAATGCTTTTCATCGTGCCACAGACAAACAGAATAAAAGATGAGCATCTCAACTACACAGCCTCCCTCTCATCTTTGCAAAGACTCCTTCGCTCCAGGCTCGCTACCGGAGCCGAACACTTCTCACCGCTGTTGTTGTGCTTTATCATCCGCCATTGCTGTGAATCACCGGACAGCAGATTGCAGCCTTGTTTATTTGCATCACGTTGTGCTTTGAAACAAGGTTACAGGAGCCTTTCAACAGCACTGTGTTTGAATTGCCTTTTGGTGCAACCCCCACTGGAATGAAAGAAATTCTGTGATTAAACTTTTAAACAGACATAAAATATGGAGGGGATTTGCAGACGAGGCCAAAGGCTTATGCACAAGAGCGTGTGTGTGTGTGTGTGTGTGTGTGTGTGTATGTGGACATGCGGGGAGATGTAGAAGACAAGAGGGTAAACTCGTGAACGTGTGTCTGTTTCTGCTTGTGACTGCATGCTGCACTCATTTGTCTGCTGGCCCTGCCAAGAGTTTGGATCCTGAGATCTGATCAAAAACCGACTGGGCCTCTGTGGGGGGTGGCGAACAGAATGAAATATGCGGGAGTCGGGGGGCGGCAGACACACGGCGATGACTTGCATGACCCTGGAAAAGGATGTTGTAATTGTCTCTCGCTCTTCTCTCCCCCCCCCCCCCCCGAGGACGCCGACTAGTGCAGTCTTGTGAAGGCATGACGGCACAAACGTTGTCAATCTGCACCCTGCCCCACGGTGGAACTTTCCCTCACAGGGTTTTGACAGCGAGTGCATTCGTCAACAGGAACCCGGCCCACCTCAGAGGTGTGCTCCAGGGCTCGAATTACCTGCACTCCTGATCCTCAGTTTTACTGACAAAAACCAATGCAGACATGATATGGAAAGTATAATGTGGAACAGAGGCATGAATCTCTCATGGCAGCACATTACAGCACTTTAGCCGACGGAATCTCTGACAGAGCAGAATCAGAGTCAGGATCTCAACAGTTCACTGATCAGCGTAATTAAATGCACAAGAGCTGACGCTGGAACAGAGGCCGACTGATTCACGGCCACATATTCCTCCAATTCTCCACGCTCGGTTTACTTCTCAAAAGATACATCCAGTGCTGCTACGTCCATCATCCCAAGCAGCCCTGTGGAGAACTGCTGCTGTTATTCACCTCACCATCCATTAGGGGGCTCTCCAGGAATGACTTTTGAGGTCATCCTCCCCCAGAGCTCCTCCAGCTTCCCCTGGTCGGGCTCCTCTCCGTGCTTTAACCAGTCAGTTGTGATATACTGACAGCAGAGCACTGAGCATAAAGCACAGAGCGTAAATCGATTGTCGTCGGCTCGGAATTCCCTTTTAAATTGAACGGAAACAGAGGCAAACCCAGACAGTAATTGAAAGTGATCCCCTCGGTAAAGAAGAGGATGAATGCATATGTGTGTGTGCGTGTGTGTGTTTGTGTTTATGTGCTGTCAGTCAGGGGGTGACCCACATCTTTTAGAATAATCACGTGCGCAGCTCAAAATATTGACTACATCAAGTAAAATATGTCGGCCTCGACTATGTCATCATGGTGTCCTGGGTGAAACAAATCACTCAGATCCACGAGCTGCCACGGCAGACCAAAGGCAATTTCACAAATGGCCACACTCTGACTCTAAATCTTTAAAGATGGGCCACGACGCAGACAGGACACGACTTTACCTCCGACCGACATGTGTCCAACATGCCACCAGGGGAAGACCACATCTGATTAAGAGCTGGACTCGCAGACAGAGGAAACTACTTCTAACTGCTGGAGGACGTTATCGTTCATTGAGTATTATGGCCACTTACAAGGGCCATAAGTCAGAGGTTTCCAGAATAAGATCTTAGTATTTCGAGAGTAAAGGGGTAATATTATGAAAATGAAGATGTAATATTATGAGAATAAAATCATAATACTAGAGGAATAAAGTCATAATATTATAATTTTTTTAGGTACATGTCATTTTACTGGGGGAATATCAGAAGATGATCCTGTCGCCTGCATCTAAATAAATTTTGAGTTATACTTAGTTATACTTTAGTATAGGATTCAGAATTAACGAAATACATAATCGTTTGACACATCAGCACCATATTCTCATTAACATCAAGAATTTGAAAAAAACTGCAACATATTGTGTCTACTCCTACGAAAGAGCCGCAGGTATTCGGAGGAAGTTTCTTCTTGAAATCATAGATTTCTTCTTAAATATAGTAAAAAACTACTCTTATCATCTTTCAAAATGAAATGTGTAAAGCTTTGGAGCGTGTTAACCCTTCAGCCCAGATGACATTGATCTAGAAAACCAGCCAAGTTAGAAGACTAGGACATTTGACTAAATAATGTGATTATATGATAATAGTTCATAATATTTCCTCTGTTGAATGTCATGGTGCCAATAAAAAAACAATCTACAGCCATAAGTCAGTGTGTTTGGGTTTTCTGTCAACATTGACAGGTGATGAGATTCAGGAACCTCGTCCCCGACTACTTTACACTATTGAGATGCTATTGTCAAGGTAGAATCTGTGTAGGTTCTTACTTGCAGATGCCGTCTTCTGGGTCCTCCAGACCAAACCTCTCATCAAAGTTGAGCTGGATCCTCATGTTGCTGGGTGCCACTAGTCTCCAGGCCAATGCAGTATTCCTGGGATACCTATGTGGGAAGTCTGGGCTCTGGACCATTCCCTCTCCAGACACTGTTATGATCTTCTCCTGATGGGAATCTTGCACTCCTAAAAAACAGAGGCCAACGACAACACATCAAGCAAGGGACTGACATGATTTGGTCATTGGGTTTGCACAGGAGTTATCAATACGCACTTCTTGATCTGTTGATTAGGTACAACCTGCTCTACAAAGATCTCAAAGTGAAAGTTTCAACATCTTGTTTTTCCATGTCAACTGTGACAGCATGATAAATGCTTGGAAGACATGCTATGAGTTGTTGGCCCAATGGTTCCCCATGAAAGGAAACCTGGATCTGAGGCTGACTCACACTCAGGGCTTTGCTTTGAATAATAAACACAAGAGGCTGAAAGGCAGAAAGTGTGTCGAGGCAGGACTGAAGTGTCCATTCAAAGAAGGGTGGACAGGACCAGTCCTACACCAGTGAGGTCGAGCTCAGCAGTGGGAATGCTCAGAAAAAAAGCTGACAGATTGACGGCATGGGAAATATGAACATAAAAAGTTGTAACCCTGTGTTGTTGTTGTTATCATGAAGTCATGAGTCTAGAACTTCAGCTCAAAGGTAACATAGCCTGATGGGTTTCACCAGGCTCCTCTCATAATGCCATTAGCGCCCACTGGGACCAGTGACTGCCGGTGTTAATCACAGTGATGAAGCTTGTCAGTCAGTCCCTCAGGGCTCTATCAGGCCCTGTCACCTTCAGGAGACAAATGGCCCGGCTGCTTCCACCTGAGGCTCGTCGCAATGACAACACCCTGAAGATCTTCTGATTACTGGACCGTTTTCAACACAATCACGGCTCAAATGCAAGAATATGACATGATAGATAATTTCCAAGTAACTTATAATGCTTTTGTATATTAGTCATAAACAGTCACTGTATTTATAACCATTGCAATGCAGCGCACGTATTAGTGGGGCCTCACTCCATAAAGTCTGCCATTTACTGATGGGCGTGCCGGGACAGACGTTTCCTGATTAATCGATTCAATCTGTAGATGACGACAGAGAGACCGTTGTCATAACTTTGCTCGGTGGGACGCTAGTTATTCACATTCACAAATATCCATAGAAATCCATGGAAATGCAGTGCAGAGACCAAAGGTTCCATAATCTGCACTTGCACTCGTCAACACTTCTCATCGAATTTGTTTTGGCACGAGAACAATTGGCAGAACAACAATATGCTAATATCAATGCTGCCTCAATACATTGTTATTAGTATCAACATGCTGTGTTGAAGTCTCTTTCTCAAAGATTACACAGAAATGTATTCCGTCCTCCGTCTGCCCCTCGATTTGTTTGAGCTGTATTTATTTTCGCACTGACGATCATTCAGCATACACAAACCAATGCAATATGTCTAGCCGTCAGTGGAACCAGCAGCGGGGGTTTAATATGCTCAGGAGAGGGAGTGTGCTGCTGCAAGTTTGTCACAGCATTAGACGGATGAGTAACCGTTTCCTCTGTGCAACTTCCATCAACAAATTTGTATTTGAGACACATTTTGAGCTTGATTACTCTTTATTTTTTGCCATAAATCTGATTTGGGGATAATCCGTGCCCAGCGGTGTGATTCACTCTGAGGTTATTTGCTCGCAATAGAAACAAAAACACAGGCAGGTTAAGTTTGTTCCTATGTTCTCACCCTGTGTAAAGTCAAATAACGGTTCCATGAGAGCTGCTCTGAGTTTCTCGGACGGTTCCCAAGGACAACAAATCTGTCGAGAGCCGGTCACTGAAAACAAGTGGGACTAACCGACTTCAGCTGGGCCTGTTTTTCACTGACTCAACAGTTCTGCCCTGTGCAGCTCACACTTGTCACATTACACCTGTTAGCGTATAGACTACGATCATAACATTAACAAATTGACCAACTCAGTAATTCTTCATAACTTTTGAAACAACATTACGGCTAAAACGTCAGTGTCAGGCAGATTTGATCAGCTGGCTAATCAGCTAGCTAGACTATTTGCACGATTACGCAAAAACTACCAAACCGACTTCCACGAAATTTGGCTGTGTGGTAGAGTATGACCAAGGGAAGATGCCATTCAATTTTGGAGTAGATCCAGATTAACAGATGGATGTAGGATTGATTTTTTTCACATGTTTTTGTCTCAAGAAACCCGTAAAGTTGTCCACTGCACATATTTTTGCAATTGTTCACATTTACTTTTCTAACGCAGTAATAATTCAATAACACGTAGCAATACTTTCCCAAAGATTGACAAGGCATCATCGGATTTTCTTGACGTTAACAGGAACTCACTGTCTCGTCACCAATTCAATAAATAAACAACGCTTTTGTGGAAATGTAACTTGATTTCATTTGGACCTTGTGTCCTGGCACCCTGTCTGCCGCTGTCAACACAGCGAGCAGATAATACATCACTGACACCTTATGAAAGGAGACAAAACAAATAACTGTTACTTCAGGTTGCAGATTGACTTTGATGTTTTCATTTTTGGGGTTTGGTGGCGAGCCAGGTGGGAACAGACTGAATGACAGTGTGCCAGAAGCATAGCAAAACAACGCCCAGGCATGACTTCTCAATGAACAGGCTCTTTCATAACTGGGTGAAGAGTTTGACCCAGAGTACAAACTGTCAAACCAAGCAAAAGCCACTTTCTCCTGGCGAATCATCGCTTTTGGAATATATGTGGTTCTCTTTGGACAGCAAATAGACATTGGACTTTAAAAGAAACAAACTTTAAGCAATAATTTCTGGTCTGGGACAAACAACTTTCTCAGGGGGGTTTACAACAAAATCATACTACTCAAATAAATCTAGTGAAATGTTATAATCCTTGAGTCAATATTTCTTTAACGTCATTGTGTTAGTTGTGCTGCAAGTAGCTGCCACACACTGGCTTTGATCGACTGTCTTTCAGTCCATCTGCTGGCTCAGGAGGAAACAAGCCGATAGCTCTCATGCTGTTAAAGCTCGGCCCTCCATCACAGTGACATGTTTTTAATTACAACCCCATTAGTGTGGACTCTGGCACGCAGGCTAATAAAGTACATATTCAATAATGTGAAGGGAAAAAAAAATTGTGATCCTCCCAATATATGACTCAATATGTTTTGTCTAGCGTGTGTGATACACATGGCATCAATAGAAGTGGCGTACATTTGCACGATTGTGATTAAATGTCTGCTTTTTAGAGCACTTGGGAAAATGTGTTAAATATTGACTGAAATGCCTTTTTTATTACGACTGCAATTAAGTGGAGGATGTGAATATAAAGTCTGTGCTTGATTTTGCAGATAAAGGGAGGAAACGAAGTTCTAAATTAAAGCATTAGTTCCCAATGGAAAGGCCGTCCAGAGATATGCACGGATGAAAGCACGTTCACTCCAAAAAAAGTCTGCAAATATCCAGCTAAATCCGCACTCACTTAACACAAGTAACCTCAGTAGGTGGGGGGGGGGGGGGGGACAATGTGTTTGCATTCCTCTTTTGTTCAGGTCTCGGTGCATGAAGCTCAGGACCGAGCGATCCAAGGGATTCTGCACTGGGATCTTTTGTTCACTCGCATCAAAGCAGAAACTCCTCGCGAGCGAGCTCCTTCAGAGTTCATCAGCTGAAAACCAATATTAGATTAAAGCGGAATTCACAAGGTCGTATAAACAACAACGCCCCTTTATAGTCCTGGAGCTTTCCCTGTATCAGTTTTCAATAAACAACGCCGTCTTTTCATGCTTCTCTCTCTCAGTTGGACCTTCCCCGTTCACACCCTCGCCCTCGGATTTACCCTCCGTCTGCGATACTGTAAAAATGCGCAGACACGCCGCCGGCCGCGCAGGATTCTGGGTGTAACGTTGACTCGGGAATTACCTCACTCTCGGGGTTAACCAGTGTCATCTAATGATCAGAGACGCGGTCCCCCAGAGTGAATTACCTCAAACATGACTTTTCCTTGACCTACTTTTTTTTCCTCCGTGAGGAAAGTGGAGCCGACTATTAAGGGAGGAAGTGACTCTGAATAAATAGGAGCCTATACAGTGCAGCCATTGTGCTTTGTTCACACATTAGTTGGTGGAACCATTCATGCTGTTAAACATTAACCTTTCCCCTGCCAGTGCAAGACTGGAGCGAGCGTGTAGGGAACTATAGACATGTGCACATTGTTACGTTAGTGTACATAAGCACTGAGAGCCTATATTAATACTACTGCTACTGATGGTCATACGAATTATAACAGTAATAAAGGAGTAATATAAATATCCTGATACATAGAAGACTGCGCAGCGATGACACAATAGAGCGCAACACCTACTTTTGGAACGGCTCTGGTTCCGGCATCTACCTCGGATGGTTACAATATTATGGCTGATATCTAAAATCTCTTTTCGTGGGAATGGGATTTTTACTTCAAAGACTTTGTATTTGATTTTCCATTGATTGTGGACAAGCTAACCATAACCTAAATCTTAACCATGACCTCATACGTTAAGTTGTGCCTCATCAGGACTGGGCTTCGGTCCCCATGAGGTCTACTTGTCCTTACAAGGTCAGTGTTTATGCTGGGAAAGGTCCTTAAGAGGTAAAAGGAGTGCGCACACACACACACACACACACTCTCACACACACACACACACACACACACACACTGGCAGACTTTGCATTAATAAATATCAGATGCCTTGAAGGGAAGATTAACTAATGAGACCTGCCTCGTTGCCCAGACAGCTGCAAGTTTCTCATATAAAAGCTACGGGAGGAATGAGAACTATTCACTCTGGCTTCTGTTAGACTCACCAAATTCATCTTTCCTCACATGATATCATTACAGTAACTCACCACATGTGTGTCGGCTTTGGAGTTTATCTGGTGGTCACACTGAACGATACAGGAGACGCAACGTTCTGACTTTCTTCTGGCGAACGAGGTACAGTCGAGGGGCCGCAGCACTTGCATCCCCAAAGAATTGGTTAGAACTCAAACTTAAAACAAAAGGAAATATATTAATTCCCACTGGAAATCAAACTGGTGAGGATTACACCGCCACATGGTTGTGGTTGCTCCGCTCGTTGGCCCCAATGATTATTTTCACACATGACGCCGCTGTAGATCGGCGCTGGGACTTCCCCCGTGTTCTCCCAGCAGCCTCACGCATCACGGATAACCGCTCACGACAGCTATTTCCTGTCCGGTAATCGACAGCCGGGTCACTTTGACACTTAATCCAAATTGTTTTAAATTTCAGCGCCGTTACCCGCTGATCAAAACGAAGGCGAACCCCCCCCCCCCCCCCTCCCCCCCCCGAGCTACAGAGCCGGAGCAGCGTTGTCCAGGTGATGAAACTGTACCTAACAAAGGACTCTCTGGTTGGATGCAATCACTCCCACATCTGTTGCTTATTAAAGACAGTGCAGCGGTTACTACAGGTGCAGTAAATTCACAACCCTGCTTAGGGTATTTATTGCTTTTGGGTTTACAGTCGGTCAGGCCGAGAGAGGGCTGAAACACGCCATGGGAATCTTTCATACCATTAAAAAAAATAATGTGGCTGCGTGGGACCCTTCTGCAGCCATTTAATCTGCCAGGCATATGCTCCTGTATGTAGGACTGAAGCAGAACAGGCTTGACACCCAGATTCCCACGAGGGGCGGCTGAAGAAAGGTACGACAGATAGCAGGATTTGATTATAGACTGTATATAACTCACCCGATTACGCACGTCTTATGAACTGAATGACTGGTGAATGTACGATGAGGTACATGAATTATGTGAACACAGATTTACATATCCGTCTCTGCTCCATGTTAACTCTCTGGAAGGGAACAGGTATTCAGTGTGATCCAATAGGAGCTGCCTTCACTAATATCTTTTCATAAGCATATGAAATACACTATGTGATGTTAATATTAACGGTTATTTTCTTTCCCCGTGTCCACTGGTTTGTTTATTGGTTGGTCTGTCAGCAGAATTATGCAGAAAGCACATGGATTCTGCATAATGACATTGATCCGGACAAAGGTGCGAATCCAGCAATATTTGTAATCACTTTCTTTTACCATAGATTTGAGCTGATTTAAATGTAGTGTCATCAGGGGACTGGCAGAGTAATGATCTCTAACTGAGACCTTGTCTAGTTGAAGATTATTTAAAATCCAGGATCGTTGACTGACACCCTGAGCAAAGCTGCAAAGCATTTCCTTATCTCCCCCGCTCGACCGTGCCAGAGAGTAGACTCCCTCCCTCTCATGGCAGAAATGTCCCTGATAATATTGATCAATCAACAACTGTCAATACTGTGTGACCTGCTGAGGAGCCCTTTAGCAAAACAAAGGGCTCTACCTCGATCGCTCGTGGTAGGTCCCACTGGAAAAGTGCAATGGACACTCCCCCCCACTGCACAATTAAAATAAACGATGATGTACAATGAAAACATTTTGATTGAGTGTTTTCTGTGAGTACATCTGTTTTTAAATCATATTCTTCTTTGATATTATATCCACCGTGTTAACAGAGCGACAGAAACACAGCTAGAGATGCAGTCGGGCTCCCACCCCCTCTGTCGTCTCCCCCCCCCCCCCCCCCCCCCGATGCCCTTTACAAACCGTTCACACTTAACAGGTGGACAATTATGACCAGAGAAAGCATTTTTAAGTGCAAAGGTCAGAGGTCATGAGAAACGTAATCACTCCGTCGGTGTCGTAACATAATAACGTGATGGTTTATGGATCCCTGCAATGAAATGCTCAATTTCACACCGCTGCACCTACAGGGGGGACAGAGCAGGCGGTGACCCATGAGCACGAGGGGGGGGGGGGGGGGGGGGAAGGAACCCTTAAGCAGGGCAGGTCATTTTTCCGAGAGGGCTGCTGCAGCCAGAGGTCGCCTGACTGAAGGGTGCAGCGCCTCTCTCTCTCTCTCTCTCCTCCCTCTCGCTCTCGCTCTCCGTGAGGTCAACCTGGCCAAGTAGGACAGAGCGACATCTGTTGACACCTGCTGCAGAGGCAAAACATCTGCAGATCATATCAGATGGCCAAACCTGATACTGCCAGTGTGTGTGTGTGTGCATGCATGCATGTGTGTGTGTGTGTGTGTGTGTATCTACAGCTTTCCCACAGAAGGTTTATATTGACCATATGCTTATAAATGCCTGAAACAGAATGAGGAATTATAGACAGGGATCTCAAACTTATGTGTTTTATAGTATTTAAACAACTGCAGTGACATTTTGGTGAATGTCCATCTGCACATGTGTTATTAACAATAATTCATTAATGCATTATTAAGTATATTTGTTCTCCAGATTATTACATCAACTGTTAGAACGTGTTATAAACAGGTAATAGCAGAATTTAGTTTTTATCTTTCTGCAGCAAGAAGCTCTTAAACATTCAGAAGACTAGACGTTTAAAATCCAGGCCAAAGTCAATGTACACTCATCTTACAAATATTGTATATATATGTGTAATATCATGGTGCTGTATTTCAAAGTCCAAATATAATGAGGGTTTTTTTTAAAGCCACAGCGACAGGTTGTTGATGGTAGTAAATGTAAATTCATGTGCCAGCACCTGTGAGTTTGAGTGAAATGCAGACGCACCAAAGCTAAACAGAAGTCTTTCAACCCCTCAGGCTCTGGCCCCGTCCAGAGTGAAACCCGTCACCACACAACGGCCTCTCCTCAGGTTACGGCGCTTCCCCGCCCCGAGTGATTTCTTGGAGCCTCTAATTAGTGCCCACACTTGTGTTTGGCATCCAGAGGAAGGAAGATTGAGTGTCAGTCTTTTCACTACAGCCGTCCATTTGTGTTGACCCTCTGGAATTCTGTGTCTGAGCCCCTAAGCCCGGATTTAGACATGATATCAGGCCCAGAATCAGTCATAAAGTGAAATATAAACCCCTCCCGTCTCTGTTTTCTCATTTAAGAAATAAACCGCACCAACAGATACAAGCAAATGAAATGTAAGTCTCCCTCATTATGTCTTAAAATTACTACAGATTTGAACATGAAGGTCTCTCTTCGCCAAAGCCCGACACATGCTACATACACTCAAGAGACATCAGTCCACTAAATATGTCAGAACCATGAATTATTCCGTGGGAAAACTCTGAAAATGTCATGGATCCACCGCAAAATTTGAACGGACTCCCATCCTTGAACCTTGTTTCATAGGAATACTGCATGTGAAGTAGTTTTTGGGATAATCATGCTGAAAAACAAACTAACAAACTGAAAGACGGGGGTGAAAACCTCCTCGGTACAGGTAATAAATTCCACGTTTGTTACCCGATATCGACTCCTTTTCAAGGAAAAACATCCAGAAGCATAGACACTGATTCGTTGGGAATAAAACAAGCGAAACAGCCTAAATTGACAAATTACTTCTGGGACAGCAATAAACAAGAAGAGTACTTGGCAAAATCGAAGAACCAGAGCAGTTGCCAGGGCCTTCAATGTGCTCAAATATAGCGCAGGATAATGAGCGTAAGGCCACTCGACAAGTTACAACTGTGTACAGGGCTGTAAGTCTCCCGCTGCCGCTCTCACCAAATTACAATCTAGCCCCGTTGCCTTGGGTAATGCATGGTGCCCCAAATCAACCTCAAGTTCCTCGTACGCTGTCAAACTCAAAATCAGTATCGGAGTTAATTTTTGTTAAGTGGACAGAATGATTTAGTTCAGCAGAAAAAGGAAAGTAAGAAGCTTGTGAGCTGTTTCTCACAAACATTGGGCAACGGGACTAACCGCCCCTTCTGGCAGGAAACCGGGCGTTGACAGACGAACCACGTCTTATTTAAACTTCTTTCCACAGCTGTGGATGGCAGCTCCGGGCTGCTTTGTAGTCACATCTGTGAGCTGGACAGCTGGATGTTTGGAGAAAATTACAGTTTGATCTGTGGCGAGCCGCAGATTGGAAGACAGCTTTGCCCGTACCAGATCCAGACACTGCGATTAGGACTGATCAGAGATCCAGGTTTTGCAAATAAATGTCGCTGAGAGGATTGATGGCTGTTCACATCCCACTTTGTATACTTCCCTGGCTCCAAGACAGAAACACTCAAATCTGCAATGAACAGCTTGGAAGAGGTCAATAATGCTTCCAACTAATGATTTCTAAATTGATCTGGGACTCCACATATCTGCGCTGGGATCTCAGTAAAGCTTAGGTTGCATCTTGGACAGCGGCCAGATTCAGACACTGAGCGAGTTTGTCTTCACACATCTTCCTCCCCTTGTCCAATTACTCGAGTCTTATCTTTAATCATGAAAATCCAAGTAAGACAGACCTCCCGGTGCTTTTTAAACATTCAGAGCAACGCAGCCAAGAAGCAACGTCCATCTTAACACAACCGCCTTCCGAGGTTTGGAGAATTTTTATATATTTATTGCAAACTGAATGATTCATGCAAAGTTGCAGAAACCAAATTTTTAAGACTAAATTGATCAGTTTCTTTAAGCGCCTTGTCCTGGATCTTTAATCACTTCCAAACCACTGAGCCTGTGTAAACCTTTGTCTCAGCTGTCTTGAGAAGTGGAGCTGCTGTGCAGAACTCATTGTAATGAAAGTGTGTTCCTTTCAACCTCTATTTACCAAGGGAGGGTTTTGTGTCGAGCACAACTGCTCTCTTCCTGTTACATCCTACACTTACACAGACAGGCCTGTTACTGCCGACTGCAGCCTTGGTCTCTTGCTTCGGTCAGAAGCACTGTGACTGCAGTTGTTTGCAGAGATGCGAGCAGTGTGTGTCTAATCCACTGTCCTTGAAACGCTCACATGATTCAACCGGACGCCCTCACTGGTCAAAAGCTTGTTTGCCCAATAATTCAGCAACCAACAGCCACACATCCAGTCCACTGCTTCCTACCATCAGTGCCAAAGTCGAACGCATGTCCTCCAAACCCCAGGGAACAATATCTGTGCATACATCCCCACATCGCAACTTGCCAAAGGGGCTGCCTTCGCTAAACCAAGCAAGTTTGTACCTGGATCTTTGGAGTTGACATGAGTAGCAATTTGAGGATTAGAACATGGGAAAATTGATGTTTCTGCGGGGAAACATCTGCAGGCCAGGGCAGTGACTTAGTGTCTGCAGGTTAATTCCTCTAAGAGGGGAATACAATAATTGTATAATTGCAATGTTGCGCACAGAGAAACTCTGTATGGATTCATTCATCCGGCGGTTTCCGAAGGATTTGTATTTCAATCATTGTGGCAGCACTGTTTGAAGAAATACAAAGGGCTGCAGTGTACGCGGCCTCGGAAAGCCAAATTGCAAAAAGCAAAACTCTGAAACTCGAAATCTTTTTGATGAACAGCCTCATCCCTCTGCCTCTCACCGGTCTTAGCGTTATCGAATGTGAACGGCATGAGGTTATTAAAGTGCTGTCGGCATCGGAACTGTTTTCAAATCCGCAATTTCTGGTGTTGATGGATGTTTCCCCCCAAAAAACAACAGACCAATCAGTTCGAGAAACCAATCAGAACTCATCTTCCTACGCAGCTTGCCCGATGCAGTCATTGAAGAGATATCCACAGACAACACAACCATGTTAGGATCATAACAGCTGTTTGAGTTATTGTACATTCACATGCAGACTTTATTTTACTAACGTGAAAAACTATCTATGGGAACTTTTCCGAACAGCTTGTGGATTTAGATTTGATTTGTCACCTCCTTGTGATTGATCAGTGTGATTATGCTGAACCTGCGTCCATAAAGTCAGCGGTACATAATTTAATCAGTTGCTCTGCAAATGCAATCGCAGCCTATCAAATCATTAATTACTTATTGCCCAGTTTGAGCTCGGTGTCTATTTATCGAAGGCTTACAACCAATAGTCCGTAATCAGACCTTTAATCAACTCTGCATCGGCCCAGATGCACATTCTATCACCTCGGAGGATTTCTGTGACGTCAGCGGGTTTTCATTTTCATGTGCTTGTTTGGGAGCTGTTTTTTTTTTTTTTAGAAATGACAAATAAATGGAGGAGCCCGGCACTTAGCAGCCAGTTTGCCTTTTTAATTGACGACACAGGTCATTAAGCCGCTGACTGTCCTCCGTTTGACAAACAGGCCTCGGCAGAACTCCTCTCTGACTGCTCGTAAATAGGCCTCTCGATCATCCGAGTCCATTTGCCTCTAAATATAACCCCACTGTTTAATGCGGTCTTTATCGCGGAGACATAAACAAGAGATGGAAGCACACAGCCAGTCACTAAAAGCCTTATTTTATCCGTGGAAACAATAGATGTTCGTGACGCTGCAGTTAAGGAACAATAGCTGTGTAATCACATGCTAAGATAAATGGTTACAAAAGCGATGCCTTTTGCCGCTGCTAGAGGAACAGAGGATATGTACATCTGGGGTAAAAAGGCTTCTTACTAAATCTTCATAATTCAGTTCCCGAAAAATCAGGAGCTGCGGCTTAAACAGCAACCTGTTGGTTCACGTATGTTTTACTGATTAGCCGATTGTTGGAGGAACTATCAGGAAACAGTTGCTCTATGTGAGACCTTCAAGAAAAACTGTTTATTTAAAAATCATCTAAAGTAATGTAATAATGAATGTGTCCTGACTGATGCTTAAATCAATATTTTCAACATATGATCAAAATGATCTCATGCAATGTCGTTTGTAACTCAGAGAATAAACAGGCAGCTTCCCTCAGTTATTTTAGATGATTTCATTTCAGTTTACTATTTCTATTCTGTCCTTTATAGAACATGCGTGGCCCCGATAGACAGAGTCAGTTTGGCCTTGAGGAGTATTTAGCCACTTAAAAGCCATATATTTCCACCGTGGAAGATAAAGAAGGGAAGAGCTCCAGGGAGAATAAATACAAACTTAATGAGATAAGTGGCTAGACTTTAATTATTGTTACAATGAATTAAAATGTTGCTGGATGTTTAAATATGCAAGGTTTGCCATAAATTACATAAACTCATACATAAACATGTTGTGTTGGCTATTTGTACTGCCCCCAGGTGGTATATATATGACTTTATTATATTATTATTATCATGAATGAATGCACTTTGTGTTGCCACCGCATGATGCAATGAAGCATGAGTTTTTGTGAACCCTGCGAGGACAGGACCTCTGCAGCAGAGCGCGCTGCATGCAGTCGCCGGGGCAAAGCCAACATTGGCTCTTAATGGTCAGTAAATATGTGAACTGTGCACAGACTGTTAAACCACTACGTCTTGTTGATGTTTACACACAAGACGGGAAAATACACACAACAGGATGTGTGAGTGTGGCGGCTCTGGGGTTGTTGAAAAGCTGTGATGTTTGAGTTTATTCCTCTTTTTTTGGGGGGTTGTTGTTCTGCAAAATAATAAATACAGCAGAAATGTAAACTTGCGGCTGAAGTTATAGTTAAAAAGTAATTTGCTCAGTAAACAGTAAAGTAACTGGGGAAATTAGCGGGAAAGTAATTACACACCTTATAATTGTGTTTTTGTTTTGGCCACATTGCCTTTTCCTCAGATTGATCAGTGAGACGATCCATGGTATGATTCTCAATGCTTGTGTGACCCGATGAGAACTCAGTCTGTTGGTTTTGCTTGTCTTCACCTCTTCACCTGTTATTTTAGTCACATCCGTCAAACGAGGTTTGGTGAGGTCATAGTTTCCTTCTCTTTAAACTCACACCCCCGCTAACAAACGACCATATTTGGACATAAATGAGGACAATCTCCTTTTTTAATTCTAAATTATATTCCTGTATGTTCGTGGTCTTTGACGCATCATCGTTTGTTTGATTCTTTTCTCTATCAATCATTTTTCCATGCACGCTAGTTAACAGCTATATTTTGAATGACCGTGTTTTAATAATTATGTTATTGTGAATTCAAGTGGAAGAAAGATCTCATTATTATAATTTAAACGCTGATTTCCTCAACTGGCTCCCTTTTAAAATCTATTGGAATTTAAAAAACACGACAAACAGCTACTGAACTCTTCAGATTTCACTGCTCGTGTTTGTAGCAGTAGCAGATTGCTGAATTATCCCTGTTCAACATAATGGAAACACGGTGGTGAGAAATGTTTCACGTCTGCAGCGAGCGTGCAAAGACGTCAACGCTCTGCCCGCGAAAATCCGTCAGCGCCAGCATCCGACGCTGCGAACCACGCCAAAGACGAGTACAACTCGCCGGCCCACTTTAAATCTCAGCTCAGACCTGTCAACAGGTGTGAAGGGAAACAAAGTGTTGAACAAACCTGCCCGTCGTGGCAGAAAATGAAAGATAGATCTTGACGGACGTTGTTGTGCACGAAAAAGATCCGCCTTGTCGATGGCGTCTCATTAGCTGGCGCGGTTCCGGGCCATTTCAGCGCCGTTGTGTGTAAAAGCTCTAATTAGAGGCTGCTGAACAGATGTAAGATGTGGAGGAGAGAGGAGGAGGAGGAGGAGGAGGAGGACGAAGAAGACGAACACCTCAACTGGTTAGTAACCTGTCATACTCTTCTCTTTCACTGCATTACTCATTCACAAGGTGTCCTTCAAGCTGTTACCGCACAACCTTCCCTGTGAAGAAGAAAGGGGAGTTTGAAAAAAAAAAAAGGCGATGTATGAATAGTGACGGTAAAACATTTAACATTCTGGTTTGTTCATTCCACGCGGCGTAGAGGGCACCTCTAAGAAGGAGAACGCTCACATTTCTCTAGATTGTCTATTTAATGTGATCTATTGTTGCAGGAGATTGCAAGTTTAATCAAATCTAAAAGTCCAACACTTTAAATTTAAATAAAACAAATGGCCAGTCTTCTATTGTCTAATGCTGCCTCACTTCCTGCTGTTGGTCCATGGCTCAGTTTCATCTGCACAGAGACAACCTCTTTTTATCGGAAACATTTTTTGGGATTGCTGGTTTGGACTTTTATTTCAGGCGTCTTTCACACCTGTTATTTTAGTTTGGACTAAAGTGAAACGTCCAAAGGTCCGGAGCAAAGGAAGAGAGGAGGTGTGAGAAGAGGTGTGAAATGGTTCTGCCTTCTCATTAAACTCTTTGTGGCTCTTTAGTTGGACCCATTGTGTTCATGGACTTTGACCTCGTTGTTTTCCTTGCGTTTGGTTGTTGGATTTATAATTTGTGCACTTTGAGTTAATTATTTCTGTTTTATTGTGTCTCTCTCGTACTTTACTTCCTGTCTCGGTCCGGTTGAATTCCCTGCTCCGCCTTCATTCGTTTCAGTCTCGTCAACTTTGTGTATTCAGTCTCCGTGTTTCTTTGTTCACGGCCACTTTGTCTCGTCACTTTCTCTGTTTTACGTTCCAGCTTTTTTCTTCACGACCATTCAGGATTTAGACATTTGGTTTCTCTCAAATTAGTGTGTCACCAACAACACTAAACAGACCTTTCTTACAGTGGCCGTGTTCACCTGTCAACCGCAGCTCTGACTAATAACACTGCCTTCGGCCGTGCCAGCTCCGACGCCCTTGCGTTGTGCGTTGTGGCCCATCGGCGCAGCTTCTTGGCACCGCCTCGCTGGAGAAGAGCCACGGTGAAAGTGATTTCTTACACCTGTGCTCTTCCTGCTGCGACAAGTCAAAGTGTCTTGAGTAAGAAATCATCGGAGATAAAACCCTTCAGGATTAAAACTCTCAGTTTAAGATGGGAACATTTATTAATCAATAATAATAATAATTATTACATTTATTTGTATTCCAAAAAAACGAAATTACAGTAATTTACAGTATAAACAATACTTCCTTCTAGATTACTACATACTATCCTTGGCGTCCACGGTGCTTTGGCACGGCCTCGGATGAAACAATCAACCAGTTGGAAGGATCACATTACTTCCACTCTTAAGCCTGTTTGACATCTTTTGATTACACCATCGTGCCCGTGCGTTTGATTCCAGATCCTCTCCAGACCTGCTTGTGTTTTCAGCACTTGACTGAATTTGTCACATGTGGTTTCGCCTCAACTGGTTCCCCAACCATCTGGGCATTTAGCACTTTCCTGTCCACACCTTGCACCAAATGCCCAAACCGCAAACCGCAATCACATTCCCCCTTTAAATCATCATCAAGTGATACATGAATACGCATAATTAGCACGTGCAGAAAAAAAGACAGCTACTCGTGGTACACACTTGACGGCGGCGCTAAGTGGACATCTCTGGAATTACGGGAAGAGTCGGTGTGTTTCAGCTCGGGGGCTGTTGGATGAATAAAGTGCACTTTTCCAGTAAGTCCCGTCGCTGTTGCCAAGTTACGTCTCACATCGTGCAGGACGAGGACGGCTCGTCACCCTGTAGCAGGGGTGGCAGTTTGCACATTGTGTCATGTTCATCACATGCAGTTTCCATAGTGAACAACAGTGGATGGACGAGGCCGCGCCAAGTGTCAGGATATTATGTGCACCGCAACTAATTAAAAAAAGAATAATTGAACGGGGCTTGACGTATGTCCTCCGTTACCCTCGGTATCAGCTGTCATTTCCTAAGTGAGTGTTACAGCAAAGTAAAATTCCAGATCAGCGAAAGTACGACGCTGGGAGAGAGAGACGGCGTCCAAACCCGGAGACAAAACATTTTCCAGAACAATCCTGTATCACCAAGGGTAATTTCACTCTTATTTTATGAAATGGAGATTGATGGACATTGTGTTCAGCGTGCACACCACTACACACAAACACACACACACACAGTTGGTGAAATCATTCCAGTCACTCATAAGACCGAATAGCTAATGTGCATTTTCATTCCATTTGGGCCGTAGAAATGGATACCCCCCCCCCCCTGTGGGGATCCAATAGTGAGCATGCCGTGGCAGAGCGTACCCAGTCTGCGCCGAAAACCTATTTGTGCTTTGGGAAAAGCCATACATTCTCAAAATAGTATGTGATTGGGTTACCGTCTCTGTATGCCAGTGGCGTGGCATCGTATATCACATCTCGCCATGTGTTAGGTGACATAATCCAGCCAGCATGGGACGGCGCTGCACAGATGATTACTGCGGCAGGTGTGTTTTTTTTACCCCCCCCCCCCCCCCCCCCCCACCCACCCACCCACCCCACCCCCCTAAATGCATTAGGGCCGGGATATTTCACATTCCATTTAACGGCTCCTGGTTCTCACTCTCCCGACTCGTCGATGGCACATAAAGAAGACACAGCGGTAGTTTGATTTCCAGGGGGGCGTGCCTGGCTTATGGGTTGGTATTGTAAGTATTTTAGGTAATGGGAGCTGGAAGTAAGAAACATTCCTTCGTATAAACTTTGTCGGGTCGGATATTTGAGTGATGCTGCACCTTTGTGACGCGCTGCACGGCCACATCAGCCGTACGGGGAGAATAAAAGGGCAATTTTATTAAAATGTCCATCAGTTCAGCTCGGTGTGAATGAGCTCCACTGAGGAAAGCCAGTCAGACACATATGTCCCAGTGGCCTATGGATATGAATATGGATATGAAGCATGAGGTGACCCTGCATAAAATGTATAAAAGTGCTATTGAGGAAGATTTTAAACCCATAGTTTAACATAAAGTGGATAAATCAAGACTTTATTGGTGGAAAATGGAAAGTTGAGATTAATTGAAGAGTTAATTTTATTTAGAAGCGTTCAATTTATTCGACAGCAAAATGTATTATGTTTCCTATAATAGCATAATAGGTTTAAAGTTTCAATAAGGTACGAAATCCAAAACAATGTTGGTCCTAATATTTGACAAAATTAGCCGTGACTACGTTTACCACCGCCAAGGACATTAGGTTTTCATTAGCATTCATTTGTCAGTTGGCAGGATTACGCAAAAACTATTGAACCGATTTCCATTATACTTCGTGCAGTATTTTTGCAGAGCAGGACCCAAGGAACAACTTATTCAATTTCGGAGTGGATCACTATAAACTATTATTTTTCTTCTGGGACAGGATGTTGGCCTTGGCCTGAGGAATGTGCCTCTTGTTTCGATAATGATTTTTACATGTTTGTAATAACGTCAGTTGGTAACAGTTGATGTCGATGTCACAAAATGCTGTAAAATCTCCAATAGGACGTTATTATGTGATTTTACTGTCAAAATAAAAGTATGATCTCATTGGGGTTAAGGATTTATTTTTATTTTTTAAAAGGTGTTTATTCAGACTATTGGCTTCATCTGGTTTACATTGGAATATTGGTGTAGACGTATAGTGAGAAATAACAATAATAACAATTTTAATAACATTTCCCCTGACAAAGAATTCATCATCTATACAAACTTGTACTGAAAACTGCGTGAGAAAGAAAAAAAACCCTGAGCAGTAACACACAGCTCAGTAACAGCAGAGAAAACAAGAAGTGGACGATTGTGTCATTTCTTGTTCAACCTTATTATCTGGGTTTAAATGAGCAATAATCTTCCATATACATTCCGGACTATCGGCAAACACGTCACAATAATATTTAGCAGTCACTAAAAAGCTGTGACTATACAAACATCATTTAATTCTCCTGTCGACAAACTGGAAGTGTCATTTCTGCGTCGAGGGTTTCAACGTGTTTTCTAAAGTGCACGTTTCACGCATCAGCGACTCCCTTTGCGTCTTCGTGGAATTAGCATATTTAACGACGCTGCTTGATAACCATGAAATGTCTCTGCTTGTGGCTGGTGAATCTTAGGAGCTGGGTTTCACACATGAGGAATCCTTCATATCATATCACGAAGAGGAAGCGAAACCGTTTCAGTTGGTTTCCGCGACAGTGTTGTGGCCCCCCCCCCCGAAGCAGCGCGGCTACATTTATCTGCGACAGGGTTTCTGTGGAACTCTTCAGGACGTGGGAGAGAGTCACGATTGCAACAATTCACAAAAAGAATCAACCGGTCCCTGTGAATTCTGCAGTGACCTTGTCCATTAATCACAAGTTCTCCACAAATCTGTTTCACCGACAGCAGCCATTCATGTGTACATCACGTCCTTGTTTGACATGAATGTTTGTGTGTTTCTATTTATTTAAATGGGCAATTACACATTAATTCACATGCATACTTAAATCCAATATGTACATGTGCCAGATTTTGACATTCAGGCTAGTTTTCATCTGCAGCCCTACTAGACAAATAACATATATAAAAACACAGAACAGACACCTACGATAATATATTGAGAAAGCAATGCCAGCACATGGATGTCAAGTGATTAAAGGTAGTGTTTCTGAAACCCTCATCATTGAGCAGGACCCGTCTTCACAAGCTGGAGAGACGTACACCTGCTGCAGCAGAGACGAGGCAAAAGTCAGAAAAGGAAGAAGGCCTCTAGCAGTTGTATGTGCAGTGCACGCTGTTATGACAGATGGGAAGGGGGGGGGGGGGGGGTTGTATCGGTTGCATATTTTGTAGCCTGCCCTTGCTAGCTTTTCCGGATTACCAACCTAGCTTTACTAAATCAATATAAAGATAAAAGTGCGCCAAGCAAAAGCCTATAATTGATGAACAAAAACACACGATTGGTTAAATAAATAAAATTACAAAACAACAAAATGTCACTTACTAATCGACAAAAACACTCAAAACCGTGCACGAACATCCCCTGATATTCTGAACTTGGGCAAATGTTTGCAAAGACAACATGTAACGCAACACTAGCAGGCAAAGGAAAGGCGTTGATTGAGACACAGCAGCTTTTGCCAAAGCTTTTTAATCCACTTCCTGTTTTGTTTCTCACATGATCCTTGGTAACCTCTCAGCATTTTTTTTTTTATTGGCAGAAGTGTCCCCACGAATCTCTTATTCTATCATAAAAGCCACAGCTGTGGGATCCTTCAGCATTTGTTCTGGGTCAAGCTCGCTGTCACTCAACTGCGAGGCGATGCCCATGAAGGCCAGTGAATCGAGGAGTAAAGTCATCACAGGACACTTTGAAATACCTCTCTGATAGGAGGTGATGACATCTGCCAAGCTACGCAGACATGCCCTCCAGAGACGGGAACCAAGGTCAACTCATCTCGCTGCCAAGGTTCTCCATCCAACTGGGATTCCAGCAGCCGTAAGACGTCCAACACTCGCAAGACAACTGAGGTCTGTGTAAAAAACACAGTGCCACCCTGGCAGCGGTTCAAAACCTCGCGGCCTCGACTTGAGCCAAATGTTTTATCAATGGGAGCCTCTGCTGCTTGAGAGGGAATCGGCTTTGCAACAACAAGAACGGTGATCACCGCTGCCAGCGTTTACAGGAGATCAAACAAACTTTTCGGAGCTCTTCTCTTTTCATGCGATCCCACTATGTCGCTCGGGAGAAGCCGCTGCCTGCCTCGACTTGCTCGGATTTCAGTGCAAAATTCGCGGAAATTACAAACAGTGTTGCTCAAAGTCTGATGAGCCCCTTGTAATGCAAACCATGCAAATGTGGTATGTCAGGCAGGATGTGCTTTTTAGGAACGTGTTGGAATGACTCTAGTTTAACTTTGCATGGAGATTGGCTTGTGTTCTACGTTTTGATTGAGATTCATGACCCCTTACAGAGCTGCGGAAAAACAAACTTATCACAACTTCCTCTTAAAACCCACAGTGTCAATATGTCAGTGCGAGCATTAAAACAGTGGGTCGGGTCAAAAAAAAAAAAATCAGCCAGGTAAAAAACAAAGGGGGGGTTGAGGAAGCAACGCCGCCCCGGTGAATGACAGGTATTTGCTCTAACAAGTAATCTTGACTTAAGGCAGATACGCTCCACCCTTCATGTTTAGACTGGACCAGGCAGACTCTCTCTCTCTCTCTCTCCTCCGGCTGCCAGAATCAATGTTAGACTTGGAGCCTTGTTTAAAAGTCTAAATTTAAAAAAAAAACTGTGCATTTTTCTGCACTCGACTCACGATTTTTTTTTTTATTGCTTTGTTTTTTGTTTCATTCAGGCTGTTTCTTGTGGCGCTGCGTTGCTGCGAGCCAGCTGGTCGCACTGCAGCCAATTGAGTCATTGTGCAGAGGCAGCTGATAATATTCACCAAGTCTTCCGCTGAGGAAACTAGATTGCTTTTTTTTCGATTTGAGTAATTTCATTCCCGTAGATAAGGGAGAGAAAACATGACAGAAATGTTATCTGTATTTATTTTGCTCGCGAGGCAACACGCTGACAAAATGCGGGAACTTTGGAAACGATAGTGTCGAGCCGATGGTGCAACCCGCCGACGATCCTTTTATCTGCAAACTGTTGATATCACTGAAAGAAGTGTGCAGGGCAGCAACGAGACCACTACAGATGCTGAGCTGATAAGAAGCTGAAAGAGGGAACGCTGCCACATCAAAGATATCATTTAAACGTGTTATTTGTCCAGCAGTGTTTGCCGAGCATGAATGCGTTTCCTCACCAACACCCTGGTTTCTATTCACACAGATGCAGACACACCTGGGAGCTGCGAGTGCACCCGCTGAACTCCCGATTCTGGCCACTCAGAAGCTCGGGGATTAAATATCTTGCCTCAGGCGCTTCCTTCACCTTTCCAAGGGAAAGTCAGATTTTATGGATTCTTTTCAACCTGTAAAACTTGAACTTCTCGGTTTCTCTGCAGGTTCCCTTTCAACTTTCGATGTGAAATGATCATTGTTACGACATCCATCATGTTGTCAGATCGGTGCCCAGGCAAATATTAACAGATGTCTTCAATCTGCACAACTCGTTTTGGGAGTTGTCTGCGGTGCTCATTTATTAAAGCTGTTGACAAAATGCACTTTACTTGACTTTACTACTTACCCACAGACGGTCTATAAAAATGGACGACCAGAGAGTGAAGCCAAATGCTGAAGTGCATGGATCCTGTATTCTCTTGAGCGACCAGCAGAGGCAAAAAGAAGTCAGTTTCTATCGAAGTGTTAAAGAAAAGCAGCCCAGTTCTCAACTTGATTTACAATTTAGAGTAATAATTCGCTTCAGGAGATTAATGTCTCGGTCGCTAGTTCCAAGTCTTCATCAATTGTAAATTATGGTCCCATTTAGAGTCAATTATAATAAAGTAATAAAGTACTCTGGTGCATGGAGACTCTATTATTAACAGCTTGTGCCGTCCAGTGGCTGCTCCTCCAAATATGGTTGCTTCTGGTTTCAAAAACCAAGATGGTGTTGCTCCTGTGACCCACTTTTAAAAGGTAATAATGTGTTTTTAACAGATTGTTTGTGTTGCCCCCACGTGGTCAAACAAATCAATTGTTGCAGGTTCGATGCATCGTGCTCCTCAGGATCAGCAGCTCCTCTAACATTGATTCACACAGACTGGCTCAGTAGAGACCATTTCTTCTTCTTCTTCTTCTTCTTCTTCTTCTTCTCAGCAAAGCTTGAGCCTGTGACCCAGATCCCTTGAAAAGTCACTTGGTTGCTTGAGGCGGTGGAGGGAGACGCGGCTCTCTCGCTGCCCGAAATGACAAACAGCAGGCAGGCGGTGGCATGCTCTGCTTGCCAAATACAGCACTCCATGTTCAAATAGTGCTGACAGGGAAAACATAGACACTGTTATCCCGGGTCCTCCACTCTGTGAGTGAGAAACTCCTCCTGCCAGGGCACATAGACCTGCCTGTATTCCCCGGTCCAGGGGTCGGAGCCTACGGCTGCTATCGTGGAAAAAATCACTTAACTGCAGATTTAAGGGAATTCTTTTCTTCGTACATATACTGAATGTTTACATGGGAACCCGATGTGTTTTGTGACTTTCAAGATGGACAAAGCCATAAATGCGGTTTTGAAATCCATGGTTCACATTATAGTGTGCATTGACTTCATTGAGAAAATAAGAAATCATCGTGGCCTTATCCTGACAAACCTCCTTTTCTACAAATGTGGTTTTCATCTGACAACAGTGATATACTCGGTGTAATTGTTGCCCTCGCTGCTTCCTGCTGAGCTCATTGAACATTCCAGCCATATATTCCCTTTGATGGTTTTAATTCCGCCGAGCATACCGGCTGCTCTTGCACTGCCCACTACGATGATTAAATGCATAGTGCTGCATTCATTCATACGAGCATATCGATCAAAGTACAGCTTCTTCTAAGTGGAAACGAGCTTTCCCAGGGTCCCGGGAAACATCTGACCTGTATTAAACAAAGGATGGTGATTCCAGCTAGTTGCGTTTCATCGGGTTTAAGACCCATATCGCAGTTTCAAATTAAAACACAGAGCTGACCACTATGGAAACCTCTTAAAATAGCATAGTGGAAACTTTAATGCCAGCTGGCAACGCTTGTAACTGCCAGTAGAAATGGATTGAACCTATATGAACGACTACATTTGTTCAAGTCAGGCAGAGGAAAAGTTAAAAGAAGATGTTTGAGCATCTAATATATAATTTAACATGATGATGCTTCAACTTGAATGTAAGACCATTTCTTTTTGAAATGCTTTAGAGCTAAAGGGGTCCAACTTGTGAAGTCGGAGGAGACAATCCCCAGTAGAGTGTCTCCTGTCTGATTTAATAATACAGGATCATATTATGGCTGTGGGGATTTTTTTAACACTAACTTCAGTTTAGTATGAAAGATGGTTCTAAATACTACATTACCCATGAGCTTCGCCCTTGATGCCCGAATGTTTTTCTTTCCGCAGCTATTTATTTGTTCGTTTTTCAGCTGGATTAAGCAAAAACTACCAAACAGTTTATTACAAAACCGAAAAAGAACTAAATCAATTTTGTTGTGGATTCGTCAAAGGGGCAAAAGGAATTTCCAGCAATTTTATTTTACTTTTTTAAACATTGCAAGATTTTATTTTTTTACAATTTCACCAATTTCCCAGGGAGCAACTCAAGGATCTTGATGAAAAAAACCTGGTGGATTTTGTTGACTGTTTGAAAAATGTCATGCAGCTTGATTTAATTCAAGGGGACTTGGCAGAGGTCGGCCTTTACTGAATACCGTCCTACTTAGTGAATGTGTGAAGTGAATATCAAATTCATTTGAACTGGAATATTTAACTTTAACTCGTGTTTTGTTCTGATTTGTTTGTATTTCAAAAAAACAAATTTGGGAGAGTTTCAATCAAACAGAAACGCTCGTGTGAGCCTTAGAGAATGCTTCAACTATCAGTCACCAAACTTTGTCTAAGTAAAAAAACACTTTTACTTGCGGTTCCTTGATTGACCAAAATAACTCCTCAGATCTCTGAATGTGCCATTCACAGATGTTCCCAGTTTCCTCTGAATATGAATGAATGAATGAATGAATGTATGGGCGAGGACCACGTCACATTCCACCTGAAACAGTCACAAATCCCAACAAGGCCACCCAGTCTCCTTCCTGTTTTTAAATGCCCTCTCTAAACTACTTATTTGTCTGCATCATAATCTAATGAATGCACAATGCAACTCTGTACCTTCCACCCTCTGTGCACGTATCTCTGTATGCATGCGTGGAAACCTGCACATGTTCCCCCTCGGGCCTGTGACCCCTGCAACCCCAGTTCTCCGACTAATCTTGTAATCTCTAGCGGAACAGCCGTCTCTGTGATCATTGGCAGGTCTGGCACGGCGCATACCTTCCTCCAGTGGCGCTCGGAGGAGGATATGTGGGAATGTCTGCAGGTAATCCACGTATCTGCAGCCGGATTTTTCTAATAAGACCCCGGGCCTGGGCTCATGGGTGGGCCAGGACAGGGTGAGGACGTGGTCCTCGATGGGAAAGCAAAGGCAGGCCACTTAAACTCAGAGGAGTGATATGAATGAGGTGTCTTCCTGAAGAGATGACCTGCGTGATTAGGGAGCCTGTGATGCATCGTAAATATTACAGCATGAACAAAAAGGCGTCCTCACTGTAATGAAACACGATTATTTGAGGCAGGTAGCCTCAGAGACGAGGCAGCGGAGGGAGATGCAGTGGGATGTGTCCGAGTCTACTGGTTCCGACAAGACACCGATGCGAATGGAACTTTCTCTGAAGAGGCACAAACTATAAATCCTGTTGTTCACACAAAAAAGAAATGATATTGTATAAACATTTCTACCCTACTTCACTCTTCCAAATACTTGAGGTAGAAATATAATCCTGCCTGGATTATTTTATTATTTCTGTGTTTATTTGTTCCATTCCAGGATGTATAGACTAAACAAGGCTCAGCTCTTTCCCATTGCCCGTCTGTCGTCTACATCCTGCACCACATGTTGTTAAGTTTACGCAATTAATCGTAAGGTTAGAGAGAGAGAATTGAGTTTCAGTTCAGTATTTGAACTCAGACATAATCAAGAGCTTTTGCGTTGCCTGAACAAAACAATAAGAAAACATCAGCTTCAGTTTCCAGGATCAAATATTTCAAAAAAGAATTATGTTTACAATGAAGTGTGGGTTGGCGCCAAATGTTTTATGGACACGTTGACTGTAAAGTTTTCATGTTTAATGTCTGGTGGCCTGATGTCTCTTGTAAAATATATTTGCCAATGAAAGCTGTTGTATATACACAGAAGCTCTTTGGGCTTGAACCAGACTAACTGTATATATAGAGCCAAGTCCCATCAGTCCACTTACACTCAATCAAGCTGCAAAAAAAGGTTCACACCCTCATAGATATCAGTCCCCTGCATATGTCTGACTTTTTCCCTCTGGGAAATGTTGAGAAAAGTCCCTCTTTAAATGTTAAAGAGTCATAAAGACTTCCTGGATCTGCACCAAAATTAAACGGGTTGCTTCTTGGCCCAAGTTCCATCTTCAACAAGTTTCCACCAACAAACAAACCAAACAACGGACCAACAAACAGGGGTAGAGCCTCCTCTAAGGGTTCTCTGGAATGTCGTACAACGCCAAGACCCAACACTTCCCTAAATTCATGAAATAGTCCTTTGGAAATATGTGATAATATCCCAAAACCACCCTGTCTCACAATGTTAAAGATAATCATTAGAAATTCCTGGATATACCCCATTTTTCCAGATCCGCACCAAAAATGGATGGATTCTTTTTTAACCATCCTTCTCCCAAGTCTCATGAAAATGTGTTCAGTGGCGTTTGCAATCACCTGCTAACGAGCAAACAAAGAAGTGAACGCGGGTGACAACATAACCTCCTCGGTGGAGTTGAAAGCAGAACTTGAAGACGTAACCAGACGTTGCGGTGGAAGCCGTGATGGATGGCTACATGCATTTTCCTTCAACCCTGTTTTTAAAAAATCCTGAAACTGTACAAAGCATTCCACTGGTGCAACTGCAGATGTCATTTTCAGCAATGGTTTTTCTTAATAACCATGAAACCTTATAGCCATGTGGCGAACACATGAAAACAACATGTGCGATACATGTTATTGTAACCAAATCTTCAGTGGCGGAGGAAGGAAATGTTCTCATTATGTATGACCACCGCACACATCATTTACATTTCAGGGTTCATGCCCATTGTGTTAGCTTTGGGAGACGTGCGAGGCAAAGTCATTGACTGTGACGGATAGCTGCTCCGCAACACTGGGAGACACGGCCCCCCCTCTGGTATCTCGTGGAGTCATCGGCAGCCGCTCGCTAACTTTAATACCACCGGAGACTGTAACTCTCCAGGCAACCGCCAGTAAATATGCCAGACGGGTCCGGCTCGCTCCCGGCTCCCGGCTCTCAGATCGATATCAAATTGTCTCGGGGAGCATCGGCCAACAAGCCCGCCAGAACAGTGAGCACTCAGACGCTCCAGTCAAAGGTCACAGACGGCCGGGCCAGCTTCGCCCTGGGCCAACGTGCGGCCGCCGTTTTAAAGAGCTCTTTGACAGTTTAACGTTCCTCCTCGCACACTTCCTCCCCACACCATTCATTCCCCCGCACTCTCTCCTCCCCGTTGTTTTCCTTTCTCAGCCGTCCTGATTAAACTCGGGAGATCCCGGCGGGAGGCTCTGATTTCCCCGGCCCTGACTGTAACTGCAGTGAAGTCAGCGCTGCATGTCCTCACACAAGGCCAGTCCAGCCCAGCGGCTGCACAGGGCTGAGTAATGAATGAGGGTTTGACCGGTGCAACATCTGCAGGGTAGCCGGGCCTGTTTTGCTACTTTGAACTGTTCCCTGTGAGGTCCTGTTTTCTCTTTGTGCTGTTCCTGTAAATCTCCACCAACGTGTCAGCTCAAACATGCAAAACGCTGCTTTACATTGTTTTTCTTCTACTGCACACTTGGCTGAAGCCGGGGGCCTGAATATGCATGTGAAGACTCAAAACCTCACATTTTACTGCTCTTGCATTCTTAAGCCCGTGTGCACATGGATTGGTCAAATGCCAAATAAGGATGGACTCATTTTGTCGAGAGTACATCTCGGATCAATATGTCGTGACTTGGTGCTTTTGTAACAGGCTTAATTTGAAGATTATAACGTGTCTAAGAAAGTTGTGCGGGGTGAAAGCAAAGAATCAATGCAGGAGCAGGATGAGAGACAATAAACTGTACATAAATAAGTGCAAAAACAGAAAATGTAAAAGTTGGAATCATGTCCTCCCACTCCTTCTGCACACACACCACACACTTACAACCACAAAGAACTCGATTGCCAATAAGCCACGATGGCAAGAGATCCCCGGAGGGTCATTATTTACTCATCCAGCTCAAAGTAGAAAATAGATGGAGACAGATCAGCTTCAGCTTCCATAACCTGGACGTGTCGTCAAACATTAACAGAACCGGGTTTGTGAATTTGATAGTGCAGCTCAGTGCAGTTCAGAGGGCAACAGAATGACATCGCCTGGAACGACTGCTGCATGAATGGAGCCCTTTTTTTTAATGATCACAGGGAAAAAGCTCTCCCTGGGGGACCTGAAATTTCAGAGGGTTTTCCCCCTTAAACACACACACGGAAACCCTTTAAAGGTAAAAAAGAAAAAAGGTAATTTTGCACTTCCTATCCGGGGATAGAATGAATGAAACGCTCATTCATTGCAGTTTAAACTCAAGCAAGATGTTTTCTCTTCCATAAAGAATGGATCCGAGCCAAGTGAAAACATTGTGATGAGTTTAACAAGTTCACGTTCAAACTTTGACTGGTGGAAGAAAAAAAAAAAAAACCCCAAACGCACTGAAAACTCACCGTTCTGCTCCTTTATGCTTGGAAGGTGAAACTTGGTGACATGAGTTGATTCAGCTTCCGAGCCATATTGTTGGAGAAGCGATGCAAGGAGGAAAAAGAATGGAAGGATCATTTGGATGAGTGGTGGCAGGCGATCGCAGGGCGCTGTAGACGGGATGGTTTGGCTCACCACACACACGCGTCGCTCACAGGACACCAGTGCTGCTTTGGACACATTTGGAGACGATAGAAGCAGAGTAGAATCCACATAATCTTAATCATCAGTCCCGGAGAGAGTGATTTCTTTGGGTTTTCACTCTTTAAATCAAGACTAATCCTCCTCTCCAAAGCTTCCAGAACCCTGACGCTGCTGCGCAAAGCAAGTGCGCACCTGTTGGGTTTTGGGGCGAAAAGTTGGTACACTGAGTTAAGAGAAAGTTTTTTTGTTTTAAGTGAAGATAATCCTGGAATTAGTTGTGTGCGCGTCCACACGCAGGTAGATCATCGGTGGTAGGAGATCGTTTGGAGACACACGCGCATTTTGGCTGAAGCGTGCGTCCGCGGTGCGTACTCGCCTCCGTCTGGATAAATCCCCCGCAGATCTTTACGCATTACAGCCAAAACCTCACACACACACACACACAGCAGACGCGGGGCGAGAGAGTCCAGCAACCTGATACCGTGTGTACCCAGAAACCATTCACACCAGCGAGACGAGTTCTGTTGTCTGGCGAGGGCTCCAAGTCATAACTCGGTGGAGACGACGCAGATGAAATATCGCTGCACGACACCGGGGTTGGGTTTTTTTGGAGACTGACGGCACAACAGGTGCTGTGCATAAAGTAGAAGTTCACAGCCGAGGAAACTCCCCGGGATGTTAACTATTCCGCTGCTGCCTGGTCCAATGAGGCGGTTCACACACACACAGAGTCACCGAATCCCCACTTGTTGCAAACAGTTCTGCAGGAAAAGCGTCAGCAGCATCTTCAGAGAACAGAGAAGCAGCTCAGAGCAAAGACTGAAGACAACGAGATTCCATGAAGTAACTTCACAGACTGTTTCCTCCGCAGTAGAAAAACAACTTTTAACACTCAAACACCAGATTAGAAAACTATAAGATCTATACAAATTCAAAACTTTTGTAACTTAGTACACAAAACTTGTGAAATTATCACATTTTTATTGAATTGTAATAAAAACAACAGGAAGAAAAATGCATCTTATTCTATAGTTGCTGAATTTGTCACTTTTGAGAAATATTGAACTTTAAGAATAAATATCAGAAGCAATTTCCCAATTTAAGAACCAATAAAGGATTATTGTATCATATCACATTGTGTCACATATCGTATAATATATCATATCATATATCGTATATATATCATATCATATATATATATATCGCATCTCATCTTGTCGTGTCACGGCTTTTCTTAAGACGATGTATTTCTTCATCCTCTATACATTTGGCTGCATAAAAACTACTTGAGTAAATTTGAATTAATCAGATTTTTATATTATTTTTATGATTCATGGAAAGACAATTATAAGTACAGAATTCTCTCTGTAACACACCGTCTTCTGACTCACTGTCTGTGCCAACAGTTTTGTGGCCCCTTGTGGTCCTCTCACTTTTTTCGCCCAGAGCATCATGGTTCATCAAATTCATACGTGGTTAAACAAAGGAATCCGCAGATTACATCCACATTGGGACCTTTATGATCCAAAAGGGAAGTTTCCATAAGCAAATATGTCTACGTAAGCTTGTTTTAGCCGCGGAGCGACTGTTTAGAGCCTTGATTCATTTCCCCAATAGAGAGATGAAAGATGAGTGTGTTCCCACACAAGACTCTTCTAACCGGCTGTTGTGCATTCTGCCTGAATGTTTCTGTGGACGGAAATGTTTAAGGGCTCCTCAATTTGTCATATCAAAGCAGAGACACCACTTGGAACAATACTCCCTCCTGTTCCCAATTTCCTTTCTCCCCGGCGCACGGTTGTACCTCATCAGCAGCGTTTCATGTGGTTCCTCCCATCCCTATTGTTGGCAAAGTGCACTGGTGTATCCCCCAGTCTGCAGCAGCACAGACACAACAATCAAAGGAGAGCCGGAGACATATTGAAACCATTGAGCCAGACACATGATGCAATGCTGCAGCAATTTACCCCCAGTCTCACATAGCTCAGAAACCACCACCTCAAAGAAAGTGCCGAGCAGACATCTCCCCAGCATCAAGGTATGAGGGGAGGCTTCTGTGGTTTTAATCAAAGTTAATGGCTGGGAAAAAGGAGGCATGGGGCACTGGTACAGTCATTTCATACGTGTGTTGCCCCCGTGGAGAGGGGCATATAGGGGTCTGCTTGTGCCTGCTGCAAGGGCCAAGGCCCTTTGTGTAAAGGAGAGTATCACATTCCAGCCCTGCAAGGGCCTGCAGCAGATGTCAGCACTTCACATTGTGGAATCCCTCTCCCTTTTGCACACACTCACACACACTCCTTCGGCCCTTGAGGTTTTGTCTGTAAAAATCGGGGTATTTTGTCTCGTTGTCCACGTTTGATTGCCGCTTCCACGGTGGTCCTGCGAAACTTGGAGGCTTTGATACAAAGAAATATAATAAACAGAGGAAATTAGAAACAAGGCAGACCTTTTGGGTCACGGCTAACACACAGACACATGCCAGCCAGGAGGACTCTGCGTCCGCAGACTGGAGATGGAAATGTATACAATAGAGACTTCACAGTCGTTGGCTCACGGCAAAATCCCATTAGACGTGCTTGCCTTTTTGGGACACATACTGTCAAACAAACAAATGCCGCCTCCCAAACACTCTGTATTACACAACGTGTTTCTCACAGCGTCTGCGGTTTGGTTCCAGGTGAAAAGAAAAGAAACACCGGGGAGAGGACATGTTTGCTAAATCTAGATTGCACCTCATTATGGCACCTTGACGAAAAGAAGGCCTGTGAGATGACTTCATTTATATGGTAAAACCTCCTGTAACAGCAGCAGCAGGAGTTTTCTGCTGTGTGGTCCTGTGGGGCTTTCTGTGGTTTCAGTCCCGGTGGGAAAAGTGCCAACGAAGGAATTTGGAAAGAATTCACTGACGTTTTCTCACAAGCTATAAGAAACGGAAGTCTTTTATTTTCATACTTACACCTGATGAGCTCTTATCATTGTGTCTTTCAGAATGTGGACATTATATATCAATGATATTCTAATGTTATAGGCTGGATGGGAAAGTTGAATTGCCCCTGGCTGCACTTGGCTTTGAAACCAGAGCCCCCTGGTGGTGCCCCTCAGGGCTACAGCCAGGTTGGTTGCCCCCTGAACACTTGCTGGCATGTTCTGGTTCTCTGCCTGAACTGAAGAGAAACCGATTTCATCATGTGACTCAAATAAAATCCAGAATAAAACATGAATACGTTGTCTCCTAATGGTTTCATCCCATCCAACCATCTTCTAATGTGCGTATCGTGTTGAGAGTCACAGAGAGTCACAGCGTTCATCTTCATGCATATTTGATTTCCAGCTCTAATCCATCACCACAGCACAGAGAGGTGTGCCACTGCTTTGCTGTCGCCGTTTCAGATTGTATGGCTACGATGCTGCTTCTCAGATTGAGCCGTGCACCAAAGAGGTTTACATTCATTAAATATCCTATAATAATAACTTGTTTATTAAATATGGAAAATGCTTTTTTTCCCCCTGATCTGTTGTGGTCAACTGAATTTTCAATGTCTTCTCAGGAGACCTGTCACACGCTCGATTGTTATAACACAATATATGATATAATGTAATAAAAGTCATCAACACCGCTAACAAACGCCTCAAAAGTTTTCATTAAGGTGCGTTATGTTTTCTCTGCAGTGACAGACAAGTATCAGTATTACAAAATATATATTTATATATATATTGTAGTTTATTCCTGCATTCAGTGTTTTATTTTCACTCAGGTTACTCAGTTGGAGCTTATTGTAATCCATGAGAAAACACAATCAGTATCTACCGTTGTGAAATAGATCTAAATTGAGGACAAAGTACAATAAAGTACATCGTCAAAAAGTACTTAGTTGTTGGTCCGTGAGTCCGTGAGTCTGTGAAAATGGAGGATTATGATATTTTTCACTATTTGCATTAAAGCTGAAAGTCGAGACTTCAGTCACATCCTGAAGGCTTCATTTCAAATCCACTGAGAAGGCAAAATTACAAATATTGTGTCAACTACGCTCAAATACATAAGGAACCACTCTGGTAATGTTCTGACGATGTGTAAAGGTCACGGAGGCCGAGTTGAAAAGGTTAAAGGTTCCGGACTTAACACTGTTCCTGTGTTGTATTTGAAGCTTAAGACAAATGGGATTTTAAGAACCAAAAACCATCTCATCGTAGTTTTACTTCTCCTCTCTCGTGCTTTTCTCTGGAGCTCCAACGCGAACGGGACATTTTGTTCCATCTCTGAGCCTCTCTCCTGATTGGCTGCCAGACTAATCCTAACCTAATAGATGTTCACGTTTATCTGCAAATTACGTTTCACCCACTATACTTTCTTATTTTGCAAAAGTTAAAGATGTATCGGCTCTTGACTTTTAACGATAGTTTGGCCTTTTAGACGTTTGTCTGTCTCGTATTTTCCTTTCTTAGCGACGGGTGTTGTGTTGATTGTCAAGTTGCAGTGTCGTACCTAAAATTAAGATAAGCTGAATAATACTCATGTCCGAAAACCTTTATTCATTTCATTAATCTGCAGCTTGTGTTTCACATCAGAACCTGAACTAAACTCGACTGAAATCGACCTTTCTGTTTGAGCACAGCTTGATGCTCAGAAAATGAGACGGATCCCTGCTGCCGCGGGACGTCTGCACCGTGACGGCAAAAGCAATGAACCTGATTTGAACTCATTGTGTTGAGATAAAATATTTACTGAGCCGAGAGAGAAAAGCTGATCTCCAGCGGGTTTGAAAGTTGCAGGAGTTCCTCCGATAGAAAGCAAAACACTGGAGCTCTGCGATAAATTCCAGCAAAAACCCTGTCGTCCCGTTCAGGTGAAAAACTGTCGGACGTGTCGTTTTCTGCTCTTTGAGGATTTCCCTCCTCGTGTCGGAATTGAGAGACGTCCCAAAAGGTACCAGGAGGGAGGATCCCCGCTGCCGAGCAGCTCCCTGGCTCGATGCCTCCGTCGGAATCCTGCTCGTAGTGAACATCTGCTGACGGGAGAGACTCAGTTTCCATTATGACAAACTGCTTATTTAATGATCCAGAGGTCAAATCTACTCCACTGCCAAACTTCATCAGTACGGTATTGTACTGGAAGCTGCCGCCGCTCGGTGATGGATTGTATGACAGCGGACATCTGTGAACCTGCAACGTCTGTCCTCCGACCTACTGAATTCACAAAGCACGTTGTAGTATGTGTTGGCGACAGATGATGATGTTTCAAGTATGTGCTACGTTGAAGCGCTGCATTTCTGCATTCATGTTAATTCTGGTTCATTCATGTTTACAGGTCGGACACAGGAAGCACTATATAAAGTGGAGGGGGGCAATAACTAAAGGGAGAACTCAGCAACTGCAGGAGCGTGTCGGTAATTGAACGTGTCACCGTTCTACTGTGCTGATGCAATCAGGGCATTGATCCAGAAAATAAAGGACTTTTCCTCTCAAGTCGGTGGAGTTAATTATTTTACAACTGCTTGATTGATTTCTTTCATTTGCACATTTTAAAGTGAGACGAAAGAGAAGCGTCGAAGCAAAACTAAGACGCGTTAAAGATTCAAGATTCTTCTTCGTTGTCAACTTACTGCTGCAGACAACCGCACACATTTATGACACTCCTTGACATTTGCCTTACAAAGCGGCATCGGATGCATAAATAACAATTTATTCATCTGATGATCTTATTTTCTTTTTCTGTTTACCTCCAGGGCAGGTTAAGTTTTGCTGTTTGTTGTCAGCAGAATTACAGATAAACTACAAATTTACTTGACACTTGGTGGAAGTGTCGGACACGGGCCGAGAAAAAATCCAGAACATTTTGGCGCCAATGTGCACAAAGAGGCTGATCCAGAAAATCTGCGAGATACGTAGTTTTTTGGGAAATAATTACCGGATCTTGATGAAAAAATCTGTCATATTTGGGTAACTGACTGTCTAGGAGTGTTTGCCGTTTGGTGCATCTTGGTTGAATTGAAGGGGATTGTTGGGTCTTGGTGGAGATACGTGCTCCTTCCAGTTTCCTTATTATTTCCATACGTACTTTTTGTTTCTTTTATATCGTGTAGAACTTTTCTCTTTATCAAAATCACTTCAAATCCAGCATGAAATTGACTTTGCACATGCAGAACTGAAAATATATCACATGTGCACATATTTGTGCAAATCCTTCCTGTCTGTCCCGCCCCTTTGTTTCATCTCCATCTTTGGTGATTTACATGAATTCGGTCTGGCAGCTTCTCTTTGCTTCTCCCTCCTCCAAGTCCTTTATCTCGTCGCTGATCTGAAGTTACGTCCGCGAAGCTCAAACAACCCGACCATCACTTGTGACTTAAAAGGAAACGCACACACACACACACACACACACACACACACACACACACACACACACACACACACACGAGTCTGTCAAAAGCTCCATTTTCATTTGAATAAGAATACGAAAACGAGCGTAACTCTTCCTGGCTGCAGCAGTAGCAGAAATGTGGTTTGCATGCCAGGTATAATACCACAGCAGATTGGTGCAATCCAGCCTGACATATTTCTGGAATGGCACATAGTTGTCCATCGCACTTGGCTCGGAGCCAACCGGCGAACATTTTTCTAGACAAACACAAAAGGATCCTTGTGCTCCGACGGGCTCTCCTCCTGATTGTAACAGCAGAACCATGCCCTGTGACATAAATCATTAATCTCTATGCATGTGGTGCCGATTAATTTGTGTATGGAAATGGCATGCCATGTCAGTCAAAATTATACCACGGGGATCATTACGCCGAGGCCTCCCAAGTTGTTTGACATACAGTGATGAATGAGATATGGATCAAAATTGTGGGGGGGGGGGGGGGGAAGGAAAATCAGCTTTCTCCTGCTTGTGCCACGGATTTTATTTTCACTGAAAGAAAGAAGAAGAAAGAAATAACACACCGGGCTTCCTGTTCATTTCTCCCAGTGTGTTTTCAACCAAACACAAAAAAAAACGAATGAAAAATGACACAAACACTTCTGACGTTTAAATTAAAAAGCTCTTTACGTAGGAAAGTTATGACCACAACCAAATCCAGGAGAATGATGTGGTTTGCAGAAGCGAACGCGAGAGGGAACGGTAAGAAATGTTAAAAGTCGTTTCTATCATCACCCACATAATTAAGTCTGTCAAGACTTTGAGAGAACTGTGGACTCAGAGCACAGAGAAGCTTTTAGGTATTTAATATAGAAACAAATTCAGAGGGATGAATTGGTGTGAACAGGCTGGAAGAGTCCAGGAGATTGTTCCAGGAAGCTGAGCAGATAAGGGCTCTGACATTTACCGTGTCCAGATCCAATCTTCAATCTTCAAATGATTCTTTTATTTTTTTTAAAAACACACACATAAGTAATATTAAAGTAGTAACGCTTAAAATACAAACCTTCATCAACATCCCGGATACGACTGAACCGAAAACTGCGGAACCGATTGTCTTGAAGCTCTGTGGAAGGAGAGGACGTGGGGAAAGGAAGAACCCTGTCAAGTTTGGCCTGGATCCGGATCGGTGGACAGATCCAGGAATATGATTTATCACTTTTCTTTAACATTGTAAGATGTTTTATTTACATTTTCGGTGATGTACATGAGAATACTTCATGGACCTTGATGAAAAAAGTCAGGTATGTTTAGAAAACCTTTGGGCCCCCAGGTTAAAGGTTTACCTGTGGGCCCTACATCCAACATTTATTGGACTTATTAGACACTTTTATCCAAAGCAACTTACAGTTAGTGTATTCAACATCTATGAGGGGCCATTCAGGGGTTCAGTATCTTGCCCAAGGACACCTCGGCAGGTTGGAGCGAACACTCTACCCCTCAACCACAGGCACTCAACTAACATTTCTGACCTGTTTTTCCTCATATCATCAATAGGTCACTTAGGTTGTATAGCATTTTTAAAAATCAGGATAGAAATGGTGTATAAGCCCTTCTGTAAAACCTGTAAATCTAATAATATAAGTGCTACTGAAGTCGAGATTCCTGCCTCATAGAATGAGAAAAAACGCTATTTTGAGAAAACGGCCTGTAAAGATGTTTATTGCTATTGAAATATACAAATGCAGATGGAAAAAGTGCAGTAAATGAAACACCTAAGTGTGTGATATAGATGTTTTCATTCCACTATCATCTGAAAGAAGACACGGTATCGAATGAAATGGCCCCAAAAGTGTCTCAAAATGGACTTGTACATGAAAAAGCTATGTGTTTCTACCTGTTGTGTTGTTTGTCGAGCTTTCAGCTTTACACTCCCAGAGCAGAGGTGACGTACGGCCGAAAGCTGAGCAGCAGAAAGCTCGGCTCTGCGCAGGAGGGAAAAGAGGATCATCAATCATGTGCCGCAAGTCCTATCCACGCAGCGTAAAAAAAAATAACTTTACACACTGCAAACTGAAAATCAATGATATGAACGTGTGGAAAGTTTTGATATTTGATGGATTTGCATGTTTGATCTTGTGCCAACACACACTGCTCCAAGTTGTTCATTCAGTGGCTCACATCTGTTCATCGAATGTAAACAAAAGGGTCAATATCAAACCTGATATCTGCCCAGAGAGAAGGACATTTAACACAGAGACTCAAACATCTCATCAGCTGTTGACCTTGGAAACAGCAGTGGAGACACTTCTGGAACTTTTGATCAAATTACATTATCTTCGTCCAGTTGTTAGTGTGGAAGTGCAGCTCTTCTGAATGTCCTAAACACAGCAGTAGGAAGAAATAATCATTATATTTTATATCATGTCCAACCACACAAATGTATTTTATTTAACTTTTTTTTATAACAATATTATGCTTGTACGTCAACTAATATATCATATCATGTTCCAAAATGTGTAGATCCTAGTTAAGATGATTAATATAGCACATAAAAACAATCACAGATGACCAAAGTAATGTGCAATATGATAATAATATGTAATGCAATCAAATTAAACGCTACCATGTGGATAAATAAGTGTCTTCATCCTATTCTTAATTATGTCTACAGCACTTCATTGTTAACTGTACACTGTTCCAAAGCTGTTATTCTTATTTTATTTCACATTTCCTGATGCAGTTAAATCAACCTGGAATAAAACAGAGACATCGATGGCTGCTCTGAACATGTTGGGCCTTCTCCATCCATCACGTTTATCGTGGCCTCTACAGCCTCCACCGTCTTTCCGCTGTCGTTTAAGCACATCACATAAATACTGAGGCGTTATGCTGCCGTCACATGAATGGAGAGGCGGGGGGGGGTGCGTTTCATTTACCCACCGCCGCGTCACGTGTGGAGCGTGCGGCTGTGCTTTAGGAGGAGGAGGAGGAAGAGGAGGAGGAGGAGGAGGAGGAGCAGGAGGCGGCTGTCCGTGGTGCTGATGGGAGGACTGATGCTCTCCGGCTCCTCGGCAGCCGCTACTGCGCATGTTGCATGACAGGTACACGCAAAAACCGCCTCCATCTTGGGCATCCCGAGCCGAGGCGCAAAGGGCAGCAGCCATATACACACACACACAAACGCACACAAACACAGACACACACTGATGCACTAAAAATAACAAGAGGAGGAAGAAGCAGCAGAAAAGGATAAAAAAATTGGAAATTTGCCGAGATGTAACTTTTTTTTATTTCTTTCTCATTGAACACATTGAGCGCGTGTGAGGATGGAGAAGCGCGAGAGCGAGCGGTGCGCACGGCTCTGTTACCCGCTGGATCCGCACAGGCGGCTGCGCGCTCCTGCAGGAACCGAACAGGTGACACGGTGGAAAGGTGAGTGGCACCCGTTTGGCCCCGTCTGCCATCGACCACTTTCGCGTTATTTATGTTCTTTACGCGCGCTCCCTGCGAAGGGGTGGGGGAGGGGGGGGATGCACGCTCGCGCCCATATGTATTGGCATCTTCCTCCCACCCACCCAGGCTGTCATGGTGGTCGCTGTTTTTCCCGTGTTGTTCTCCCTCCCCTGCTGCTGCTGCCGAAGGTTCGACTCTGCCACTTTTACTTTGCTCTTGTTCCGAGCAGCCACAGGTTGTGCGTGTGAGCTCCGGTGGTTCTGCAGAATCAAGGTGTGCGCGCGCGGGTTTGTTTGGACGCGAGAGGAAGCTCCGTGTGTTGATGAGCAGCGCGCGGGCCTGACCTCCTGTGTTATTGCATCGTAACGATGTCGTGATTTGCAATAAATCACGTTGACTCGAACTAAAATACAACCATGAATGGTATTTGTTATTTACATGACATACATGGCATACAGAGCTTTGTTGTTTTAGTATCAACTAAATTATGAGCTCTTATTCATCTCAATCAATTATTCAATCAATTATTTTTGGACACAAATCACAATCTGCGTCAAATGGCTTAAATGGTCTGTAAATGTCTTCAGACCACTCAAAATGCAAAATGTTTTTCCTATTCACACGCCTCGGGAGGCGGTCATCCACAAACCAAAGGCCGGTGGTTCGATCCCCACACAATATAAATGTGTGTGAATGGTGGGAACTGTTAGGTTACTCAAAAAATTGTTTTGTTCTTGACCATCTATGTAAAGTGCCTGTATATTATGATTTGGTGCTATACAAATAAAATGTAATTTAATTAAAACAGAACTGTAAAGAGCTTTGGTCTTTAGAATCTACGTGCTGCACTTTCTCTATCACACATCACTCACACACTGTAAGCCATCAAGGGCAATCTGGGGTTCACTATCTTGCCCAGGGACACTTCGGTACGCAGACTGACTAAGTTCGAACCCCTAACCCGCTCTACCTCCACGGAGCCCACAAGGTGCCACATCCTCTGCCCTTAACCCTGGACAAGAGTGAGGAAATAATGATATGGACATTATCAATCGTTTTCAGGAATAATTTTATCCTGTTTATCGACCAGAATAAAAAAAAAACAAGATTTCCAGCCTGCAGTGAACTAATGTGGTCAGAGCGGAACTACTTCTTGACCTCGGACCCGAGGACCATAAAAGGCGTCTTGAGTCACCGTCAGCTGCTCGACTATAACGATGCCTCTGCAGTTTTAACTTTGCCAGCAGTAAAACAAAATGAGGACAATGTTCCTCCAATGGTGACACACAGTTGACTCAGGCAGTGCCAAGGTCAATTTATGGACACGGTCTCAGCCGAGCAGGAATCGGTTTAGCACGGCCGGGCACAAAGTCCTGGTTCTTTCTCCTTTATTTTTGATTTTGAGAAGGTGCGGACGAGTGTGAGCTTCAAAGTAAGTGGTTCACATCAGGTCAGATGATGTAATTTTTACAGCACAAAATCAAGACAGAACTTCTCTCAGGGCACTTTTCATTCAGACCTTACTCTTTTTAATGTTATTTAATCGATATTGACAGGCGACCTGTCCAGTGTGAAACCTGCCTCTTGTCTCACAGCAAGAAGGTTCTTGGTTCAAATCCCATTCGTGTGAGGAGTTTAAATCTTCTCCTTGTGTCAGTGTGGCTTCTCCTGCCTCTTCCAAAGACATGCAGGTTAATTGGAGACTCTGAACCGTCTGTAGATGTGAATGTGAGTTGACGCTGGTTTGGCTCCAGCTGCATCCCGTCTCTCATCCAATGTCACAGACACTATAAATAATTATAAACTTTATTTGTAAAGCACCTTTAATAGAAGAAATGCCACTTAAAGTGCTGCAAATCTCAGGATTCAACATCAACAAAGAAATTGTTATGCCTTAGTTTTATCTCTACAGGTCTGCGAAGATTCTCGATCATTCACATCCTGTATCTTCAGGAGTTGTGCAAGTGTAAAAGGCAACTGGACATCTTAGATATTAAACCTCTCATCCAAGAGACTTCTGCAGTTCTCAAAGAAAAAAATCCGGCCTCAGAAGTGATCAGAACGTATAAATTTGAGGACACAATGTCACCCAGAGAGAGGACGGCATCTCAGGATAAATCTTGTTAAGTGATTAGTTTTGAGATTCAGACAAAAGGACGAAAGGTTTCTATAAACAATTTAGAGTAAGCATTTGAGGGAATGTCCTTGTTTGGTTAATCTGATCACAGTTTCTAGACGTGTGTCTGGCGTTGGGGAACTGCACCGAGGCCTTGGGAATGAGTCTCATAATGTGCTGTGCGTCATATCGCATTCATATTTTAGTAAGTGTTTCCTAATAGGACTAATTTCTTCACTGCAGCGTCATGCTTACTGTGGATCCTTCTTCTCCCTTCTATCAGGAGCACAGGGTCAGAGACAGGAGCTGTCTTCTAGAGAACAGCCTGAGGGAAGATGGGACATTATAGGTCAGAGTCAGATAAGAAAGAACTGTGGTCAGACTTTCAGCGTCACCCTCAGCTGTTGCACTCTGATGTGTGCGGGTCAGCGTGGCTCTACGATGCCATACCTCTACGATGCCATACCTCCTCCTACTGAATGAAGGCGCCCAAACCAAACCGCCCATATTAAAGATTCTCCCAGAATCAATAAAGCGATGTTGACTCACTTCGGGGCAAAGTGAGGCGTTTGCATGAAGACAAAAGGTGCTGAGCGGAGCGGTGGAGCCGATTTGTGCCGGAGAACATGATGATCAATGAGAAGGCGGGGCGCCGAGCAGACGGGGAGTTACTGGGTCAAGGCCACGAGGAGGAGAGGAGAGAGAGAGAGAGAGAGAGAGAGAGTGTCTCTGTCTAGACAATAAACTGTTTCAGTTAATATACAGTTATGCCGGCAGGGCGGGGGGGTGGTGGCAGGAGGATGGAGGAGGGAGAGCCTCTTGGCTTCGCTGTTGGTCTCCGTGTTCCTGTGCAACGAAAGGGACCGCTTTCCTTGATAGGGGGATAATTCACACAGGTACTACGGCTGCTCCATGATTAATTGCCCCTATCAAGAAACGCTAAACCGCTCTGTTCACGAGTAATGGTGTGCATTTGTAGAATGTACAGTTGTTTTACGGTTGTACCTGGCTTTGATGGCTTTGACTTGATCTCCTGCAACGTAATGCAAACACAGATGAATTCAAATAAGGTGAATCCACAGCTGCAGAAACCACAGTCAGTCGTCCCTTAGAGGTCACACTCACCCGACCAGTCCCGAATGACCATCGTTATGCAGGTGCATCACTCCACTGATTGGATTTAAGCTCGAACTTGCTCTGCTTGATTAAACCATGTCAGATTGATTCATTCACATTTCAGACATTTACTGTATGTGACATGCGTGCAGAGAAAAATGGGAATGCATCATGTTAGGGAAGGGCCAAAGTCCCAGTGGTAGATGACGTACCCCGAAGCTTCCTTCTCCCGCCCTGGGGTACATCATAAGCAAAGGCTGTCTGATGTCACATGTGCGAAGAACATGATGAAACAATTCACTTTGGGTTAAAGTCCAAGTAGTTTAAATGCATCGGCCGCTCTTTGTTTGAACTGTTTGTTTGCTCCTCCGCAGGCTCAACTCGCATCAGAATGGGCGTTGCGAGGCTCGTCGTCTTCCTCCTGGTGCTCTCGCTTTGTCTGGAGGGAGGTGATGCCAAAGACAAAGGGACGAAGAAGGGGAAAAGAAGGGGAAGCAGGTGTACTGTCCATCGTGAGTACTGTTGTTATCACCAACATGGGCTGTATCCATATACCCAACACTGATTGGTTCGTAGAGGGGCGTGGGTCTGACGTCAGGGTGTCGTCAGTTCGGCGAGTAGTAGTCTTTATGTTTGAATTGAGGAGACGAATCAACCGCTTCATTATGTTAATTTTGTTGCCACTCTGATGTGGGTTTGTGTGTATGTGTGTGTTTCACAGGCTCCCGCTGCCATCTTCCCATCAAGTAAACCCAAGCTTGTGTGTTTCACTTTTCCAAGAATCAGTACGTGATGAAGTGCGTCTGCGGCTACGCACACACTCATCTGCATGGGAGCGGCGTCACATGCTGATCCTTACTTTGATTTCAGACGGCGGCAGAAAGATCCTCTGTGCTTGACCTTCAGAAACACTTGGGAAAACGTAGCATATTTGCACACAACAGCACAACTGCACCCTCTCCTTCCCCTAAACTCTAACAAATGTCCCGGCTTTGAAACTTGTTTGATGTCGTCCCAGTATTGGCAAGTCTAAGCTGTGTGACATATTCCGTGTTTCGTGCTGCGGATGCCTTTGTGGATGAAGGAACCACTTGGTTCCAGTTTAGCTGTTGTGCTTGAGGTTGTCAAAAAGGTCTGTTAAGAGAGAGAGAGGGTGGGGAAAAAAAAAAAGGTTTAGCGGATGGGAATTATGTTTTTCACTTTGATCAGGGAACCGCAGAACATGCGCGCACTGTGCCGCATTCCTGTGGAGCACTTTAGCTCATCCTCAGTGCATGATAAGGTTTACATAATGATATATAAAGTGCTTTGAGGAGGGGAAATTCCTTGGCAGGAGAATTCATCGCCACCCACAAGGAGGCTTTCTGTTTCTCCTTTCTCTGCTGCCAGATCCTCTTCTCCTCTTTCCCCCGTCTCTCTCCATCCCTTTGTTTTTTTTTCACCAGTCAACCCCCAAAAACACAAATGATGTTTGACTGAACGTGTTTGAAAAACAACACTTTACGTTGCGGTGTTAATTTTCAGTAGACGGCTTGGTTTTTATTTTCAAAAGGGGAAATTTCACTTTGGTCTCAACAAAAAGTGGAAATATGATGTCATGTAAACTCTTCGCCACCCACATGGTAGATTAATTGACGCTGGCGGGGCGATGATATCCGGAGGTATTTCAAAAATAGCAACAGTGTCTGTTTCAGTACCTTCACGCACAATGTGCACAAATACACTGAGAGGCCTTAAGAGCACCACTGTCTGTGTAGTAAAAGACACTATTTAAAAGATGACAAAACTTCTTGTTAACAACATAATTTGTCAAATAAATAAACAGACCAAGAATCATAATCGAACATAATCTCACATCGTGTTGCAGCTTCTGCTTAAAAGGGCAAATCAGAAAAACAGATGAAGTGAACTGGTGTTTGCAGGATTTGTAGTTTTAGAAGTTTTATATTTGTCGTTAATAGATGTTCGTAATGTTTGCCAATATTGTTCAGATAATGAAAATTGGAATATCTCACATTTTTGTCATTCTGTCAAAATGATAAACTTTACAACAGAGGTGGCCGCACTACTTAGTGAGCTAGCAGGCGCCCTGCATACAGTGCCGCAGGTTCGATTCCTACCAGGCCCTTTAAGGCTAGGGGTTGCTCGTTCTCTCTTCCCATTTCTAAAATAATACTTTACAACAAAGCAATTCATAAACATTACATAAAAAAAAAATCGTAATGTAAGGTTTAAGGGCATCAAAAGTTGAATACGACATAGCAAACTTTACCTTCCACGCAACAGCTGATCTTATTTCTGTGAGCATGTTAGCATGTTAGCATGATAGCATTACGTCTTAGCTCAAAGCACCCTATGCCTACAGCCTTGTAGAAATGCTAGTCTGATTGTATAGTTAGGAAAGCTGATCTGGGGCCCCGGCTGGGAAGGGGACCCTCAGAATGACTAATTACATTAGTTCACAGCAACAACAATTCTGTGAGAATCCCCTTTAAGATCCTGAGACTGCAATGACACCATGGCTGGAAACCCCCCGAGGCCCCATGCCACTAACCTTCTGCCAAAAGCTTCATCATGTTGGAGGATTGTTCCAAGAGTAAATTGAGGGGTTCGGTTTGGGTCAATGTCGGGCCCCATTTTTGCCTGTGCCCCCCCCCCAAGTCCTTTGAAAAGCTCTGGAGTATAGTTTTGTTAGAAATGTGAGGCTTGATGACTTTCTTCTTCTGTGTATCCTCCTTTTATGCATCCGCAGTATTACTTGAAGTATAAAAAAAATACAGCAGAATAAACAAATGAAAAAAATATTTATATGATCGTACTGGAAAGATGAAAAATGATTCCCCCGCGTCAACCTGTGGCATCAGGATCTGGAAACATCTGAAAATAGCACCACATCACATTTCTAAACACTCCTGCACTCTAACAATACCTGGGTGGTCCAGATCTTAAAAGCTAATTTAATCCCTAAACTGGTAGCGCTCTCAGGCTACAGTTTAATCAAGGAGTACACAGAGCCGCTCGCTGGTGTACTCTGTGAATCTGTGGCGTTCATCTGCCAGGAATTTGACCTGTTAATGTGATCGTGCCTACAGTTGCCTCTCCGTCTTCTTTTGTTTGCAGACAGCTGTCATCCGAGGATCTGGCCCGAGTCCCTGAGAACTCAACCAGTAACATCTTGAACAGGTTACTGATCACCTACGATCCCAGAATCAGGCCCAACTTCAAAGGCAAGTCTCTCCCCGTCTTCATCTATCTCTGTCGATTTTTAATTTACGTTTTTGCCGAGCTGCCGTCACAGTAATTAAAGAAACCAGTACATCATGAACTCATTCCCCTGGATTTCTCCTCGGTATCCTGTGCGGGAACAAGTGTTTGCAAACTATAAATGGTGCTCGTTGACATTCGTGAAGATGTATTTACTGCAAATACTTGTATAAAATCTAGTACAGCACTATAGCAGTGAGGGAATATTATCCTGTGTTTGGTATTGATCTGTTAGTTTCAGACTGACTGTATATAAAGATGGGCGATGTGGCAGCTCCCCATCTCAATCGCCCCCTGGTGGCTGGCTCAAGTACAGGTCATAAATCCTGCCTCATCCATGTTAGGGGATCGGACGTGGACCAAACTAAAAAGTCAAGTACACATCAAATAATTTTTTTCTCAAAGACGGTTTCTGTCATTTTGGTAGTTGTTATCACACTGGTGTTAAAAGGGGTAAAATGTCGTGATTGACAGCTGAGACTGACTTGTGATTGGTTGGTTGATTGGTGACTCCCTCCCCCATCGCTACTGTGCAGACTCCAATGCACAAGATGGCGGCATTGATATCTGGTCTATTTTGGCTTCATTGTGGGAAGTGGGAGGAGTGGAAGACCATCTTTATAAACCAGTCTGTGGTTTAGACAGTCACAGAAAACATCAGTGTGGCATTTTTGACTTTTTCGGTGCAGGAAACAACTGATCCACCAATTGAGAGGAATTGAAAACACTTAAATTTACAGTATGATGTTATTCATTCTCTACTGTGCCAAGCGTCCATCTTTACAGTTTTTACAGTGGGCTTTAAGCGTCACACTAAAGGGTGAACGCTTCAGTCTCTCAGTAAAAACAGTCCTAAAAACAACTCGGTGCCGGTTCTTCAGGTGGCTCCTCAGATAGTTTCCGTCCTCTGGCACTTGGCAGCGGGAGCCGTATCTGGGACTCGGTGTTTGATGTGTTGTGGGCAGAATTAGCTCCCTGCCCGACTGCCTGCGACGGGTCCAGCGGCCAAACATCTGCTCTTGATTTCAGGGTGGGCTGAGAGCTTCCCGTCCATTAACATCCATGTCATAATCTCCCAAATTACATCCTAAACTGTGTCTTGTGCATTACTTGGGCCGGGGCCTATAAAATGTGGAACCGCTTTTATGGACCATGTAGAGACTTTCAAGAAGCATCACGAGGGTTTGCTGAACATCACTTAGTTTTCCGGATGCTGTCACGTATCGGAGGTGAGAGCTTTACGACATCTGCATATTCTGTACATTAATTTCGCAAATTGCCTGACGGAGTTTAAACTGGTGAAACTCCTGAGCCTCCAGTAAACACCTCAAAGGAAAGAACATTATTCAAAGCAGCGCGAGCAGTCTGCATTCGTCAAGGGTTTTATTAGTTTATGCAAAGGCTGAGTGCAGAGGGATGCCACTATAAATGTTTACAGCGTTAGCTTAGAGGAGCAGTGCGATCCTCTTGGGAGGGCGTTTTTTTATTACTTTGCCGTGTTGATAAAGTCTTTCACGAATCCTGATCGGTCACACAATCCTGTTCAATCAACGGCAACAATGTGTATTGATGTAAAAACAAAGAGGTACATGGAAACACACCGACACTCACTTGTGAGCTATAAACACACGCAGATGATGTGAATCACTCCTCTCACTCCTCTTCAATCCAGGGAGCCCCGTGGAAGACAGAGTCAACATCTTCATCAACAGCTTCGGCTCCATCCAGGAGACGACCATGGTAAGAATCCACTTGTCCCACTTCCCTGACAGGATTGATGATCAATACTTCTGCCAATCAGAGGCAGCGGTTCGGAGCTGAAACCTGCTTCAGCCAAACAAGTTTTAGGAGGAACACGTGAGCATGTTCTCTAGAAGGTATCGGGCCGTTTAGCAGTGAATTCTTATGAGGACTGTGGGGTTTCACGCCTCATTTATCTGATGGCTTAATTGCTGATTGAGAAATGCAGTTTTAATGCTAATGAACAGAATGAACTCAAGGACTCGTGATCACTAATGGAACACGAGAAGGAACATTTCTTAAGGTTTTATTTAAAAGCTGCTGGGAGGGGCCAATAAAGGCTCAATAAATAACTTATATTAAATCTAATCTTGAAGTCTTCATACATCTTTTATCCTCAATTATAGTGCAATGTTTTGACCTCCACCAGGGAAGTTATATCCTCACCCCTGTGTGTTTGTTTGCTGCTGGGTTTGTGAATAAGCAAGATAAAAGTAAAACAACTGAACGGAACTGAAATTTGGTGGAAGGATGAGTCAGGAAAGAACTCATTCAATTAAATTGGTGTGAATCTGGATCTGGATCAGGATTTTTTTTTTTTTTTACTATCTTTAATATGGAGAGATTTTTCATCATCTTCGCCATTTTCCCAGGGAACAATTCGTGGGTCTTGATTAAATCAGGCATATTGAGGGGAGTGATATCTATGAGTGTGTGAGATTTGGTGCAGCTTTATTGGATTTGAGGAGACTGTTAAAGGCCCTGCTGGAGGCATTCACCATTTTTGTAATTGTGCCTAGTTGTGTGCTGTAATTTTAACATCAGAACACAATTAACAAATAATTCAATCGAGACATAGATATCAGTCCCTTAAATATGCCTGAATTTGTCATGCATGATTTTTGGGGGGACATCTTGCCACGTTAAAGAAAGTGATGAAAGAATTCCTCGATCCACCCCAACGTGGATTCATGGAAATCTGTCCAGTAGTTTTTGTGTTATCTTGCTGATGAACACACCAGCCAACAAAGAATAGGACAGAACCATAACCTCCCTGGCGGACGTAGGTAAAAAATATAAAGACCGAAAAGAAAATCTAATACTAGCAGCAGAAATTCCACTTCTTTTACTTCGCGAAAGCAGGAGGACGGTTTGGTCAGTTACTTTCCAGGCAGAGAGGACTGTCAGTTCTGAAAGGAACCAGACAATGTGCACGCTCTCCAAAACAGCACCAGACAAGAGCAGCGGGCCAACATGTGGCACACTCGGTTCTTACTTTCAAAAACCTGACATTTTTCAAGAGCAGGACGCCTCAGTCCTCACGGGGACAGAGAGGGGATTTATGAACTTTTTCCCTCAGTGTCCTGTTGCAGCAGGTCTGGACAGTGTCTCCGTCCAGACCAGTGATCAATCTCTGCTAATTTAATTTCATGAGGAGTGACACTCTGAGCGCAGCCCCAGCTCCCAGGCTGGATCCTGGAATCGGATCTGGGTTCAAATCTACTGTGGAAATATTTCTTTTGGCTGCAGATCAGAAAAGTGTGTTCACCCGTAATATCTTCCAGTGAAGTTTCACTGTGGGACACGCAGAGAGCAGCACTGCAAAGAATGCAATGTACAGAGGTGTGTGAGGTGGATTGTGAGGAGATGTAAGGGAAGAAAAAGGAGTAAATCAAGAAGGACGAAGAGAAAGAAAGGAAGAAACTACAAGAGAAAGCAAAGGTAAAAAAGAAACGATGAAGAAGAAGAAGAAGAATGACGTGAGAGACCATGAAAACAAAGAAAGGGAGGCAGGAAGAGTATGATGAGTATTTGGTCCACGTTGAAGAGCGAAACAGAATCTGAGATTTCAAGAATAAAGTCGTAATATTACGAGATTAAAGTGCCTGCGTTAAAATGGGGAATATGAGGCATCTTGTTAAGTTTTACTTTTGTATAAGTTTGACAAGTAACGATTTATAAAGATTTAACGACAAAGACACTGAGTTGAAGGAAATTGCTTCTTTAGTGGCGGAGGAAATGCGACTCTTTCAATACGTGTAATTCAAAGAGTGTCGTAGTTTCAAAATGCGATCGGTTCAAGATTTTGGATCCAGAAGAAGTTAAACTCCGGCGAGTACAGGTTCTCCCTGCTGTGATTTCCTTATTTCCTAGAAAACTTTATTCTCATTAAATTACGACTTTTCTCTCATAATACGACATTTCTCTTTTTGTAATATTACTGCTTTTTTTATTCTTGTAATATCACAAGGGCCTTTTCAATTACAACTTTATTCTCGTAACATTACGATTGTTTTCTTTCAATTTCCAACTTTTATGGGTTTCATTATTTTAAGATTACGAGTTTAGTCTCATAATCTCAGAATCATTATTTTTCTTCCACCTGGCTCTAATACTCTAATGCAGAAGAACATGGGAGGAAGAAGAATCAGACAATAGTTGAAGGCTTAAAACATAAGGAAAACAGAGAAAAGTCAAGAGAACAAGAGGCGAGAAGAATGAAGCCAGAAGGTGGAAAGAGATATAACATCAGGACAGAAGAAGTAAGAGCCAAGAGTGAGACGGAGACAGAGAGATGAGGAACTCCCAGATGGCCACTTCTCTTGTCCCCTCTTCCCCCCAGGGGACGCCTGACAAAAGATAGACAGACGAGGAGAGTGACGAAGGTTCAGGAAGAAGCAGAAGAGACAGCCGGTCACCTCCTCGCCTAATTCATCACTCTGTGGGGTCTCTCGATCCCAGGGAACCTCTCCCATCATTTACACCTCCCTGGGCCAAACAGCACCACATGTCCTCTGAAGTTAACACATCTGCTTTCACTTTATGATCCGCCACGAGACGACGACTAATCTGATACTGTAACATTGAATAAATTGTACTTGTGTAAGTTTGTGTGTGTGTCTGTGTTTCTTTCTTACCGCTGCTCAGTTCGAGTTTTCCTCGTTGACTACACAGCTTGTGTTAAATCTCCCTGGGATCGAACTCAGCACTGGCAGCTTGATGGCGAGCCAGAGGGAGGATGTATTTCCTTGTCTGGTTTCTCCGAAAGGCGAAGGTGTGGGAATTGGCTCGTGTCCCTGACAGACAGAGGCGAGCCAGCAGGAGCTGCTCGTGCTGTCGCTCGAGGGCCAGTTGGACGCGGAATTTAGGTTGTGTAGAAAGAAAAGTAAGACATCAACAATTTGACCGCTGCTCACACACAGACACACACAAAAAAACACCTCTACTGGCAGTGAAATAAAATACGTTTTATGTTACTGCTAAATTACTTGGACTAATGCAGCACCTGTTCTAAACCTGCCTGTTTGAAATGTGTTATCTGGCCGTTGGCAATTCTGTTTGCAGCTTTTTATTAGTGAAACTGCAAACGTGACCCGCGGCAAGAAAAGTACCGGCTGTAAGATTTCGATCCACAAAACCCTGAAGCTGCACCTCCGCTGCGGCACAAGAAGCTGCTCACCTGTTTACTCAGAGTTCGGTAAATCTCGACTCCGTGAGTGACCTTTAACGATTGCGACAAACAACCAGCCACCAGGGGGCGACCATGAGGATTTGGCTTCACTCACAGATTCCTGCGTTGATTTTTGTCGTAGCGATCAAAGATGGAACAGCAAGGCCCCAAACGGATCATCAGCAGTAAACTAAACTCAGCTGGAGACAATGGCCCCAATAAAGGTCACATTGGACACATTATCCACTTTTTAATACATCTGTGGTTTAATAAGATGGATTTTGTCATTGGAGTTTAATATAAAAGACAAAATAAGATCTTACATGTGTGTATTCCAGTCCCATTATTTCCATTGTGGTAATAATTGCATCTGTGTATATCTGGTAATGGTTAGTGACAGTGGTGGGAGGACGGGTGGTCCTAGCACACAGCTGTTGTGCATTTCTACCACCAGTGTCACAACTTTCAACAAAACACCATCAGCAAATAGAGAAAACTGTCTTTTCTCATTTAATGCTAATGGATTTATTGAGAGGAGACAAATGAGAAAACATTCCTGCTCCAAAAATATATTTTTAAAAGTTGAGTCACTTTTAATGTCAGAATTGCGTTGACAGCCCCGAAAGCTCCACAGACAAAACACAGCCGAGCTGAGTCATTGATTTGACAACACATGCACGGAAAATACTAAACTCAATACAACACAACCAAATAGACAAAAAGCTGCTGATACACACACAAAACAACCAAATAGACAAAAGCTGCTGATACACACGAAACAACCAAATAGACAAAAAGCTGCAAATACACACAAAACAATCAAATACACAAAAAGCTGCAGATACACACAAATCAACCAAAGAGACAAAAAGCTGCTGATACACACAACACAACCAAATAGACAACTGTGAGGCAAATACTCAATAGATGGACACACACACACGCACCCACACACACACACACAGATGGTATTTTGGTGGCTTTGTTTGACATGTCATCCATCTTCACATTCAGCAGTAAAAGTCCTTCCCGGCACCTGGTCCCAGAACAGCTTGAGGGCCGCGAACAAGGCTGCCACAAAAAAAAAGAAAAGAAATGAAACAGTCCCGAAAGCGCCGCTGAGTGAAGCGTTCCTATCAACAACAGCGTGGAAATGTCACTAATAAGCTCACTAATGAGGGATTTGCTGTATCGAATGTTGCCGTGTTGGTAACATTTGACCCTGTGGAGTTTCTTCTATGTCGACTGGTTCTAAAATAGACGTCGTGAGTTTTTTTTCTTTCATTGCAGCTGTGAAATTTCACTCTGCACTTTGAAGAGGTGACGTTGACAAGAGAAAATATGGTTTGTCACTGACGTCAAAAGTGTTAAAAGGACAACATGTCCGCCTGTCATCACAAGTCACTCTGAACACGTCTCCATGTCTCTAACCTCGCTTGTCTCGTCTCGAACCCGACAGGATTACAGAGTCAACATCTTCCTGCGGCAGCGCTGGAACGACCCCCGGCTGCAGCTACCGCAGGACTTCAAGTCGGACTCGCTCACCGTCGATCCCAAGATGTTCAAATGTCTCTGGAAGCCCGACCTGTTCTTCGCCAACGAGAAGAGCGCCAACTTCCACGACGTCACCCAGGAGAATATTCTCCTCTTCATCTTCCGTAATGGAGACGTCCTCATCAGTATGAGGTATCATTGTCTTCTCGCTTAAAATATGATTGGTGAATTGCAGGCTACACTTGTATGACCATTGTCAGCTGAGAACTATGTTGGCAGATTTGATTTGTCTCTTGCCATTGATTGGAGCAACACAAAACCAGAGTGGAGCATATATCTCCGCCAAGGCCCAACAGTTCCCCTAAAATCAATCTAGCTTCACCAAATTGCACAAACTCATAGTTATCAGTCCTGTAAACATGTCTGTGTCTGCATTTATTAACCACGATACATAAATTCCCTGGGAAATTGGTGAAAATGGGTTCTTTCTCGGTCCATGTCTCATTTTTCCACCAAGTTTTCTGCAGATACATTTACCGTAATTTCCGGACTATTAAGCACACCTGAATATAAGCCGCACCCACTGAATTAAAAAAAAAAAAGTATTTTGTACATAAATAAGCCGCACATGTCTATAAGCCGCAGGTGCCTACCGGTACATTGAAACAAATGAACTTTACACAGCCTTTAAACGAAACACGGCTTGTAACAAAAATAGCAGTAAACCGTAGCCTACCAAGAAAGTCATTGGTCACTATCTTCCTCCTCCTGTGCACTGAAACCACTGAAGTCATCTTCTTCGGTGTCGGAGTTGAATAGCCTCAGAATTGTTTCATCCGATGTTGGATCGTTTTCATTGTCGCTCTCGTCACTTTCATCCGGAGGCAAATCCCCCGCTGATAAATCCATAAATTAGCCGCGTCATTGTATAAGCCGCGAGGTTCAAAACGTGGGGAAAAAGTAGCGGCTTATAGTCCGGAAATTACGGTAGTAGTTTTTGCACAAATCCGCTGACAAACAAAAAAAAACAACCTACCAAACAAACAGAGGGTGAAAACATAACCTCCATGGTGGAGGTAATAACCCCTCCACCTATTAACAACATCAAATATAACAATAACATATTGTTATTCTTGATAAGTGTCAGGCAAAACAAAATGGCAATGAACTGCTTTTAATCACAACACGTAAAAGGGCTTTTTTCCCCGAATGTGGCTTCAAATATCTGTGTAAACAAGACTAAATTAAAAAAATGATACAATTCAAGAGATAATTGCGTCAGACAATTACACAGGGACACAGAAGTTAAAATGGAATATTTGTTTGTTTGTGTTCTCAATGCCCTGCAAATCTGCACTGATAATTACTTCATAGTCCCGTGTGCTTTGTTCCAGTGAGTCAGAGTGAGCTTCTTTTTTTTTAATTAAATATATCATCTCTTCCTTGATTTTTCTTATTTGATTTGTTTCTGGGTCGATAAGGATTATGGCTGTGAGAGTGAAATCTCTAAAGATAATGAGACTGTTGACAAGCTCAAGGAAAACAATTTCCGAGGGGGCTCAATGCAAACCGGCCTGGGCCTCCACGTACAGTCGGTTACGTCATCTCCTGAGATAATTACTGAAATCCGTCTGCGAATTCAGAGCGCTACATATCCTGTTTTTAGCACCGCTCAAAGAGGAGACGTCAGGGTAAACCCTTTAAATCGTTTGAGATCTCAACATAATTCGTAATAAGTACGAGACACTAAATCGGAGCATTAATGAAATACTAAAAATCTGTCTTTTCTCCACCCTCCTCCAGGTTGTCTGTCACCCTGTCCTGTCCACTGGACCTGGCCTTGTTCCCCATGGACACACAGAGGTGCAAAATGCAACTAGAAAGCTGTGAGTCTTCACATATCATCACCTTAAACCATCCACAGCAGCCAACACATCTGCTTTCTGGGTTTTTTTTGGGGGGGGGGGGGGAGATGCTGTATTTAATCATGACTTGGGAATATATTGGTGTTTTTTTTAATAAAATAGCTGTTTGAGAGTAAATGAGCAGTTTTTCCAATTCCAACCGTGATCAAGTGGAATAAATCCTCATATTTAAAGGTTGCGGTGAAAGTCTCAGAGCTAATTGAGCTTGACTGTTGTTATTACATCTTGTTTACAAAGCGGTTTAGAGCCAAATAACTTCAAGTGATTTCCCCTCCGAGGCCAAACCCGGCTGCTGCGATTGATATCATTCTACGCTTGTGTGCACGTTATCGACGTTACATTTAATACTGTGATTCTATGTGTCTGCACATCCAAATCTTGTTAATGTCTATGCTGGCTGACTTTTTGTTTCCTCTGCACGTCCTTCGTCAAGTCGGCTACACTACGGACGACCTGCAGTTCATGTGGCAGACGGGAGACCCGGTGCAAATGGACGCCATCGCTCTGCCGCAGTTCGACATCAGACAAGAAGACATCGATTACGGGAACTGCACCAAATTCTATGCAGGAACAGGTACTGCCCTTGTGGTGAATCCAATTTTTCTTTCGTAGTTTAGATTGTATATGTTAGTAGATTAGCCTAAAGGCTCATTTATGCTGCCTTTACGTACGAAAAAGGATTAATCAGTTTCCAACAACGTTACCGTCACTGCCGCCGCACTTCGCTGCATCCTTTACGTTGGCATGGCTGTGAAGCAATACATCCACTAGGGGGCAACGCAGAGTCGAGTTTTTGTGACTACAACAAACATGGCGACGGTCGAGGAGGTTCTGGGCAAAGTAAGAAGTTCTGTCATTCTTGAAATTTCCTCTTCTCTCTTGTAGTTGTCTTACTTGAACTATTGGCTACAGTGCCCCCTACGATTTTTGGTGGTACTGCTCTGATTTGTCTGTTTCAGCCGTACTTTCAGAGGACATGCATACTGTAAATACGACGAAATGAATGCAGCATAAATGAGCCTTTAGCCAGTTCTCTTGATTAAATTGGAAGTAGAGTGAAATATTTTAAACCTCTAAACTTACTTTTTCCATCATCTCAGTTAACCACAATCACCCGCAACATTTTTGACATTTACGACTTTTGACATCGTTTGGGCTTTTCTTTCTTTCATCCGTTCATTAATTATTCTCTTTTTGTTCTGGCTCGGCTCAAAGCTGCGAGTGTCTTAGGCCCCCGAAAGTACGTTCATGTTTCTGTCTCATCCCCTGATTGTCATTAAGTTTGTGTTTCCGCTCCTCTAAGTGCATTTTGTTTGTCATGACAAACTCGACAACTGCCCCACAGGTAGACTTTCAGCACAATAACAACTAATTATTTCATTGTCGATCTTGGTCTGGGATTTACCGCTAGTGGGCATTTTCCTTGCGTCGTGTTTTGGAGGGAATGCTTTGCTCCGTGTTGCAGCAAGTGGTGTAATTGGTTCCCAGTCAATGACATCCCAAGAGAACTGATTAACTGGTTGCTTTTGGTTGAAAGATGGACTTATCTCTGACCTTTCAGTATTGTAAAGACTGTATTTTGTAATGTAAAGAGTTTTCACAGAGAGCAGTGTTGTTTCTACGTATGATCATACAAGCAGCTAAAATACACCAAGTGACCTCAGTGATCCCACAGATATTGAACCATTCCACAGTCTGGCCTCACAACACTCAATAAGAGGAGTGAGACCTATGGACCTTTAACGTGGAAGACATCTCGATTTAAAATGGGCTCGTGTTCGTGAGAGAAATCGATTTGAACGTCCCCATTTTTTTCAACCTGCTCCTCTGGATTTAATGAAAGTTTACAATTTGTGATGTGTTTGCAAAGAATCCAAATCGGCAGAAGCCACAGAAGTTTCATGTTTTTCTTGATTGTAAAGCTATGTTTATATTAATTTTAGTCTTATTGGATTTTTCTTTGTCTGAGGAAAATGTTTCAATTCCCAAAAGTGTCATATTTTGCCTCAGTATGTCTTTGTATTGTCGGCATTATGCTACCTACCTGCCTGCGTGCTTGCTTGAATTGTTCAGCACCCATTACCCATTGCTTCTTCATATTTCCGTTGCAGAGCAGATGTTTTCCACCACTTAAACACTGCACACCGTGAAGAATAAAGTTGTGAGTGGTATTTTAAGTGCCAGTGGAGGTAGCAAGGGTGGTAGCCTTCACACAGGCCTTTTACCAGGATGCTGGCATGGCAAAAAAAAAAAAACACAGAATATTCCTCTTGTGAAAAGAGCAGAAGAATAAGTGTATAGGTCCTGACACTGTGCCACGCAGGTATCCAGACCGCTGTGAGTACAAAACGTCATTTGAGATTAAATAGAAAAGCCAACAGAGCTGGTGCGACCCGTGAGGCACACTGCTGGCAATGAGTCAGCCTTTTGACGGGTTGCCATGACAACCTGGCCCCGGCACAAAGCTCGCCTCTGTGTTCGAGGCTGCTCCGCGACATAGGCCGGCCCTTATATGCTGTGTAAAGCTCACCCTAGTTAAATATTACTTTAGCCCATCCACTCTACCGTCCCCGTAGGACCCAACGTGCAGCCTCAAAGAGCTAAAACAGGGCACCGCAGTGGGAGGTCGGATGTGTACGGAGGCTAATTCCATACTGGTTTAATCCCAACTCACGGAAACCATACTTCTGCTTAGATGGACTGGCTTAAATTGATCATTTATGAGTTGCAAGTCATTCTGCGCTATTGTGAGATATAATCTGTTCTCTGCGTCCTTGATGGGCCTCTTGTGTAATCGACATGTTGTGAATTGAAAGCTTCTTTGGGGTTTGCTGCCCTCAAACAGGTCGTAGCTGTTACAAAGTTTGCTGAAATGATGTCAAAGACCTTCTGCCCGTTGACCTCTTTCTTTCCCCTTTTGGTTTCTGTGGTACTAATGGTGCACACAGCTGAGCTCTGCATTGTGCTCGGGCAAAAGGAGCCAGATCAGACACAGACCTCACCCTGGCACCGACATTTCCCTCTAAACGCTTAATGTGAGTTTAATCGACCAAGTCAGGACAGGGCCATTACTCTCACCTGCCCCCCCGTTCCAGTTCAGGGGCTGGAAGCTCACACTCAGGTTCACGTTTGTGGACTAAGTTTTAATATGCTGGAACATCTGAGTTGACAAAAATAGCACGACGCTGCGTTCATGTCGTATAACTCAGACTGTTGTGATTACGAGAAGCTAATTTAAAGACATCTGCCACTGTAGATTGAGATTCAATCAATCAACAATTATCTGATTGGAGATAATGAACTAGTCACGAACTGCCATTTACACACGTAACAGCTCTAAGTTGTAATAAATGGAGGTTTCCGTGTTCTTCCCGTGCCTTCAGTTGCCACGGAGACCAACCTTCTTGAGTTGCGTCCCTTACACGATTGAGCCTCTGAACTGGACATCAATAGGACTTCATGTCTCCCTCCAATTTATTGAGTTTGAACTGTCATTCCGTCGTGTTTGACCCTTCTCTCCTTCCTCACGCAGGGTACTACACATGTGTAGAAGTCATCTTCACCCTACGGCGACAAGTGGGCTTCTACATGATGGGTGTGTACGCCCCCACGCTGCTCATCGTAGTCCTCTCCTGGCTGTCCTTCTGGATCAACCCTGACGCGAGCGCCGCCAGGGTCCCATTGGGTATGGATTATCTATAGATCACTTACACCCGTCTTCCACTGACACCAATACTAAAGAGATCTGTAAATACCCCCTGTGTCTGTGTTGCATAATGCAGGAGTGGGTTGGACTGTGTATTGTTGTTGAGGTAATTAGATGTGAAAACTCGGGTCGTAAAAAAAAAAAAAACGCCACAGAGAAAAGACTGGTCGATAGAATAAAAAAAATGATTTCTGTGTTTTTAGGGATCGCTGACATTATAGCCCCCAATTATCTCCATCATGACATCATCAATCACTTTGACACCACGAAGGAGTTTATCTACCAAGCGTTGTGCCGCGTCCAGTGTTGGTCTGTGTGCGATAAATCACTGAACGTCGTGGTAATTGACAGATGGGACTCACAGCTGTGGTGAAGTTGGTGCAAATAGCAAGAACGCAGGTTTAAATACACGGGAAAATCTAACCTGCTCCCCGGAAGGTCCCAGTTCCCACGGTGTGAAGTTGATGTTCTGACTTTTGTGTTCGTTTGCTCTGAAGTTGGAATGGAAAAAAACTAAACAAGGACGCTGTAAAATGAAAACTTCTCGTATTTATGTGTTTAGAACATTTAAACAACACCTTGACACGTCTTTTCAATATTCACACAATAATGAAGAGCAAAGAAAAAGGATCAAGTTTGATTTTAAACGTTTGTAAAAAGTCTGTGATGGCTTAAAAGTTGGTGTCAGGTGCTTGTGAGACATTAGACAGCTCTACATTGGAAGCTACTATTCAGAGCTGATTGTAAAATGATGCTAATTGGTTTATAAGCGATGACGTCAGCAACTCGGCATCTTGTCCAGTTCTGATTTGATGTGAAATGTCCCAGTCAGGAACCAATTTTCCCATTATTCTGACTCCACATGAATTTACTGTTAGCCAGGAATGGTTATGTGCCTATGTTTATGTGCCATAGCTGCACTTATATAAATAAATATAATATATGGTCACTGGAGAGATCAAGATTCAACCAAATGGGCACATCCTTGTTTGATTTTCCTGGATCTCAGTCATGTATCTAAATGTCTAAAATCCTAACTTCATCTTTAACTTTTTGAACCAAGATTTGAAAACAGATGATGTTAGAGGACAAGTCGAGTTTCTGGGTGTTTGACGAGGAGGATTGTTCCGGAGACACTGGGCCGGCTAACGAGGAACACTGATCCCTATTAACCCGGTTGATGAAGGGTTGTGCTGAGCCCCACGAGGAGCTGGGCCCTTTTTTCCAAAACCAGGGAAGCACTCAACGTCTGTGGCCTGGAGAAAGTTCGGGCTAGATTAGCAGACGGTTAGCCTGAGCTCCCGAGGGGGACGGAAGAATGTCTCAGCACCGGTAGTGTCTCATTTAGTTTGTGTTTTTCTTCTCGCACTGAATAAATCACAGCTCGACAAGAACCACAGGAGCGATCTCTGGTGTTTCTTTTTCCTCAGTGCTGCTTGTTGGCTCGCCTTGAGTTTCAGGAATCCCTGCATGACGGACAGAAACTCACAAACTCTGCTCATGAACGTTGTTGGGACGCTTCGTTTAATCTACTTTCCTCAGCGTCGACATTTCTTCACCTCATTAAAAGCACATTTTTCTCATCGCATCGTCATTGTGTCACCAATTTAGGAACCAAATGTGTGAATGAGCTGAATAAAAGCCTAAAATGAGATTGTTAATGGATCCATTTTTATGGAGCCCCTGAAGTCACGAGTTACCATCTCGTGCGCACGTGATGATTATCCAGTGGGAACGAGATATTTAAGAGGTTTATTAATTCCTCAAGTGTTTTGATTGAAACTTTCTGTCAGCTGAGCCTGTTGTTCCCACAAGACAATAACTTGCGTGCACAATATAAAAAAATATTATCTTTTGGCATGTCAGGGGCTCCATAAATGTTACACCTGCTCAGGGAAATAAAATTAATAAAAAATGCATAATTGTTACTATTTTAGCAGAGATTACCATCTGAACAACTCAACCTTTAAATTTGAAAAGCTTCAGTCGATGTTCAAATTGCAAAATCACATTTGCAAACCGAGACCAACCATTAAATATAGATACACAGAAATAATGGTGTTATATTTACTTTTTAAAATGTGTAGAAATAATTGAAGCTGTGTTTTTTTTTTTTTATTATATTGCACTAGAGTAAACACAAGCTTACTTCGATCAAATTTTAGTATAATCGTGCAATGCTCATGTAGAAAAAATAAATTTTATGGGACTGACGAAGCTATATCTGGCTTCAACTTCTATTTAGAATATATTTTTCTTTCTTTTATACATATTCATCTGTCCCATATACGATACAGGCCAGATTTGATGTTAAAAGCTGCACGTTACCTCTGACACAACCTCCTTCGTGATTGTGTGTGTGTGTAAAATGTCAGTGTCACCCACATGTAGCGTCACACAAGCCCCTCTGTGTGCGCAGGGCTGCATGAATAAGAACATCCATTGTTATCCCTCTCCAGTCGTCAACTCCCTCCTTCTCTCCATCCTGCCTCCAGTTGTTTGTCACCACTTTCATCCCATCATCACTCCAACTCCACCTGGAAGCCTCCTCTGACTTCTCTTTAAATGGGATCAGCGCGGGTCAGTCATCACCCAGGTGTGGGACCACTCTCATTTATTGCTCCCTGTGTGTCTCTGTGTGTTTAAATGTGTGTGTGTGTTAACATGTGTGTGTGTGTGTGTGTGTGTTTCATGTGCACGTGTTAACACAGCTTGTCTTTCTTTCAGGGGACTGGGAGAAAGAAGTAGTTTACAATGGCATTACAGGAATAAATGTTCATCTTCTTTCTGTCTGATGTGAGGAGCAGATTTATTTTGTACACAAAAAGCTGAATATGCCACAGACAAGGTAAACAAAGCCATCTGAGTATTCCTCTGTTTCTCTCTCATGGATGAAAGGTGAATTTAGACAATCTCTTTTTTTTGGGACTTTATTTAAATCCTTTGAGGAGGAATTGTTTGATTTAGACGTCCTGAACCTTGTATGAACCCGAGTGACTATCGCGGAGGCAAAACCCATCGGCCACTCTTACGTATTTATTGTCTCTTCGAAGTAGTGCTGTGTGAGAAAAAGGGGAGTGAAGCCCCTCGTCGGTGGTTAGAAGACACTCTTAAGAGTTGCTGTAATTGTTTCTGCTGCAGCCTGAAACGAGTGCCGCTGTGCAGATGGGATCTCTAACCCGTAATCCTGTCGGCTGGCAGAGCTAAAAACAATTTCAAATGGCTCCGTCATAAGAGGCTGTCTGAGCTCTCGGAGATGTCCTGATAAAAGGGGTAAGGGGACGGCCACACGTCCTGATGGTGGTTATGGTTTCAGAGGCTTTGTGGGGATGCTGGGACGTTAACTCGCTCAGTACTTTGTGTATTTTCAGGATGAGGTGGAACTTTTTTTCCCAGTGGAAGCAAACATCCAGGCAGGAGGAATGTCTTTTAACCAAAACAGGTCTATAGCAACAAATACAGAATAGTGCTGGATGATCAATATCAATGTGATATCATTTTCCTCCACAGCAAAATCACAAAAGTCCAGAACATATCGATATATTGCTCATGCAATGAACATTGAGGAGGTTTAACACAGAATTTATCTGTGATTGATTGAATTCAAAACTACCTTCATTCAAATCTGTCTTTTTCATTGAAAGAAACAACAAAGTGACATTTATTGTAATAATTAACAATATATATTTGTATCTTTGATACCAAACCCTTTCAAGACCAACTAATTAAATGCAATTGTTGTTTTTTGTTTTACTCGTTATTTGATCGGATACTTGAATCATAACTTCAGATGTATTTAGAGGTTTTTTAGGCCGAAGACCTGTTAAGGATATTAAAAAAGTGCCATGTGATATAACAAAACTACAATGAGAGAACATATCACAGCCAAGGCCAAACAATCCCCAAATATGTTTTAATATCCATACATTCATGAGAAATTGATAAATGTCTACAAAAGCCCAAATTTGCAATTTTAAGGAAAGTATTAAGACTATTGGATCTAAACCAAAATATATTGGGTTCTTCCCATACATCATCAATTCAGCAAGTTCGGGACAAATCAGTTCAGAAAATTCTTTGGTGTATTTCTGCTGACAAATAAAAAACAACAACAAATAAAACGTGTGGAAGTAAAACCTCCTTAGCATTGATAAAATACTGAAATCACAGAAGGGGAAGCGCTGACTTGAAGTGCATTAGAGAGAGAAAGTCACAGTGGAAAACTTTTCTTCGTCTTTCCATCCAACTGTCCCTCCCTTTGCTGATTGACAAGGTCACTTCTCCTCCGTCTCTGTTCAGGGATCCTCTCCGTCCTCTCGCTGTCCTCTGAGTGCACCTCCCTGGCGCAGGAGCTTCCGAAAGTGTCCTACGTCAAGGCCATCGACATCTGGCTCATCGCCTGCCTGCTGTTCGGCTTTGCCTCGCTGGTGGAGTACGCAGTGGTTCAAGTGATGCTCAACAGCCCGAAGCGCATCGAGGCCGAGAAGGCCAAGATGGCGTCCAAGGAGAAGGCAGCGGGAAGAGCCCAGCTGCCAAGAACAACACGGTCAATGGGACCGGAGGGACGCCGCTTCATGTCAGCACCCTGCATGTCAGTGGATACGGTTTGATAACTTCAGTGTGTGTGTGTGTGTGTGTGTGTGTGTGTGTGTGTGTGTGTGTGTGTGTGTGTGTCTGTGTGTGTGTGTGTTATCATTATATCGTTACCATCAAGACACCAGACACCAAACAACCAGTTCTTTCTAGTGGTCGTGCTATTTTCGATATCCATTGAGAGTGAAAACCCGGCATCTGCATTATTAAACTGTACAGATGCTGTTAATAGATATGAGTAAATATTGGCAGCTGCCCCCAGAGGCTATTTTGACAATAACCGATCAATAACTGACCCCGTGACTCCATCAAACACCTAAAGCATGGTGGTGACTATGGTGTCAAAACTCAAAACATATCAATCCTAAATGTAAATGGTCACTGTCCCATCAACATGGTTATTGTTTCACTGGAGCACTGACACTCTCCTCTATCTATTTATATATATATATACGGATATTTACCTTGTGTTGAAAACCTTTGAACAAACCCTGATTAATAGCAGGGAAGGAAACCCAAGCAAAAACAATCAAGGTTTCATGCAGCGTAAAATGTATAAATTATCATTTAATGTGACTTGTATCAAATTGGATTTTTTTCCATGTGCGAATATTGAGCCTTGTGTGAACGTACTTGATTTGAATAACGATTACATCCGTAGTCAGAGTATAAACAATGTCCTCCTGGGTATTGATGCTGCGTTTAATTACCTTGCGATGATCGAGCTTTTACTCCTGGATGCTGTGTGTGTTTCTGAGCCTCTGTTCATGCACATGTTTCCAACCACGAGCAAAAAAAAACAGCACAATGTCAAAATGCATATTCCAGATCCAATTTGATGACAGTGAGGCTCAGAGATCTAATCTATGCAAAACAGGGAAATCCAATCACCAGTGTTTCTCACTCACACAGCTCAGTCAGGGCCGAGCTCTGACATCAGGCGGTGCAGCGCGTTGTGCCGATCCTCCAGTCGGACGCCCTAATTGAAATGAATTTACCTCCGGACCACGTTTGGTTCGAGAGGATTACATCGTTCCATTGAGGTTTAATAGGTTTTCTTGTCAAAACCAAATCAAAATTATGAATCTTTAATGAGCTTAATGACTTCAGTGGGTGTGATTAGATCCCGTTCACCCTGCAGGCTTTCAGTTGATGAAACGGATGACATTACGCTAGATCCTTCTGCGTGATGTTTGTTCGTAAGCACCGGTTGGATAGCAGAGGGTGTGAAGGATAACAAAGGGAGAGCAGCCATATTAGGTTGTGTTGGCGAGGACAGAGTAAATCTGCTTTTGGCTGCGAAAATCTTGTTCCTAAAATAACAGTGTGTTAAACAGCTCGTTTTGAATAATCCTACACAGCATAATTCAAAATCTCAGTTTAGCAGCTTGAATGTGATGTCAATGAAATTAATGTATTTTAATGTGTTTTAGTTTGGTCCATGTCCCATCCACTAAAATGGAGGAGGCAGGAGGTTTGTGACTTATACTGCAACCAGCCACCAGGAGGCAGTAAAGATGATTTGCTCTCATCTTTGGGAGCTATCATGTCTTCTATCTTCTATATGGATATAACATGGATGTCAGCTGGGCCACACTTTGCACCTGTAGTAGATGATGTAGTCGTCTGGATGTAGGTTTGCAGCCTCAGGCTTATAAAAATGATTTGTCTTGTCAGATAAACCAACAGTTTATGTTGTTTACAAGCTACTTTCATTATTTCATAAAGTACAATTTGAACAAGTATTTGGCCAAATCTCAAAACTCAACAGACAGAGGGATTAAAAAACTGATTTATAGTGAATTACTGGCTGTGGTTCAAAAAGAGCTCCTTCAGCAGTGGCTGCTTGTGCCGTCTGTTGTCGTGGTCTGTGTATAAATACATCTCAATACAATATATACAGTGCTGTGTATATATATACAGTATATATATATGTACAGTAGATACTGTGGCTTCAGGATGGAGTCAGACCACTTCATTTCTAACTACTATATTGTGTTTTAGATTTAGTTTTAACTGATTTAATTGCTTTGTCAATCTACACAATCGAATGTTGCATATTTGATAAAAAAAATATAGAATATATTATATAAGATTACAAATATAATATAAAATGTAACACAAGTAATCATAGTCAATCAGTCAGTGGTCAGGTATCTCCTCTTTTCTTTAATATCTTTATCATGCAGTATTGTTACAAGATACCGAGGAAATGCACAACGGAAATATAGTTCAAATACTGAAAACTTCATAAGAACATCACTTTATTGTTGTTAACAAAGAAGAGGAGATAAAATATGAATTTGTGATTCAGCGGTTCCTTATTCCTCCGTCATTATCAGGACTTTACCATCTGGCAGCGCACAGTGAGCACAGCTTGAGAGGAGATGCAGGAGGAATTAATACAGAGCAAATCCAGGTGAACAGAGCTTGTAGAGACTTTTCTGCCAAAGACCCGTCTACAAATCACTGAATTATGAGTCTGAAGACTTTTTGTAAAGTAGAGAGACTCTAACTCTCGCCCAATGTCAGCTGGGATTGGCTCAAGCCCCCAAGACCCTATAGCATAAGCAGTATAGATAATGGATGGATGGATTATGGGACAATAGAACCTGCAGAGAAGGGACCTGAATACTTTCTGAAGCTGCTGTAGATGCATCACTGTACCTGTGGGAGAGACAGAGATAGTAAACGGACGTGATTTGAGTTTCCAGAAATAAATGCCAACATCTATTCTGAGATGCAGGATCGTATTGTTTTACCATTTAAAAGAGCTTCAGCTCATTTAAAGATGCAGAATGTATTAACTGCGATGATGGACTGACTTTTATATTTTATCTAGATACAAAGAAGAAAACTAAAAGAGGACTGCTGTCTTGCATTTTCATTTTCCAGTTTTTATTTAGCACCATTCTTACCGCAGTCATTTATATAGTCAACGTCATTTGTCAGTTCGCAGTTGTTTTGAATGGAGCAACCACAGAGTTACAATCTGCTGCATGTAAAAACATTTTCTTGAGGACGGACTGATGTTTGCATGTGTGAGTGGAAGTCTCCGTAATAGTGTCAGTCTCCTGCTCAGTCATCAGTTCGAATCCACTTTGGTCCCGTTACACTGCCTCGGGGCCGCCGGCAGCACCGTCAGTCTGTTAGTACGACTTCATCTCTGCTCGTGTGTTGCTCTCAGATAAATGCACTCTGACAGGAAGCGATGCACAAACCTGCAACGATCCCGTTTCCCCCCCCCCCCCCTTTCTGTGTTGTTTCCTCGCTCCCAGGTGGCGGAGACGCGCTGCAAAAAGGTGTGCACCTCCAAGTCGGACCTCCGCACCAACGACTTCAGCATCGTGGGCTCGCTCCCGCGGGACTTTGAGCTGTCGAACTTTGACTGCTACGGGAAGCCCATAGACCTCAGCTCGGCTCACGGCAAATCCCTGGCCAAACACCACAAGAGACCCCCTCCCCCGAAACCCATCATCCCCTCCGCCGCCAAACGAGTCGACCTGTACTCCCGAGCCCTCTTCCCCTTCTCCTTCCTCTTCTTTAACGTGATTTACTGGTCCGTTTACCTGTGATTGCCTTGAAATCATGTTGTATTATCAATCCTTCACTTCACCCCCCCCCCCCCATGCGTTCTTTATCGATTACATTATGAAAAAGGAGTTGGAATCCAAAATGGACTTGTGAGAAATGTGCATCTTGCCCATTCGAAAAAACGATTGCAGAGAAGAAAGTTGAATCATCTATTAATTACTATTGTTCTATATTTATCTTCACGTAAAAAACCTATGATCATTTGTGTGTTAAACAAAGATTATAACCTTTCTTTACCTTACATAGATATATACATCTTGTTTGGAAATACTTTATTTATTGATAATGGCACTAAAATGGTCAAAACAGGATTAACGGTATAACTGCTGTGATGAATGGTGCGTCGACAAATCCACAAAGATGCATTCCTTAACGGCCGAGACGAACAAGCACAGATCTATAGAAGAGCATTCGTAAATAGCTGTTTGATTTTCTTTTTGCCCTGCAAGTTGAATATAACTTGCAGCATTTTATTTTAAACTTCGGTGCACAGTGTATTAAATTCGTTATTACGGTGCATGTTTTAAAGAAAAAAATAATTGCATGTAAATGGAGATCTAATTTAAATATATATATATATACATTAGGTATTTATTCGAGTTTATTATTCTATGATTTGCTCTCGAGATGAAACACTCCTGTTCCTGTCTAGATGGTCATGTGACACTGCCACTCCTCCTACACATGTAGCGTCCGCTGTCCCCCCCCCCCCCCCCCCCACTGTAGCGTGTGTGTAAATGGGTCACTAGTGATTGTGACCGTGTGTGTTTGTGTTTGTAAGCAACGAAAAAAATAAACAATCAAATGACTTTTCACCCTTTGGTCTAATTCACAGTGTGTGTGTGTGTGTGTGTGTTGTTTTTTTTGGGGGGGGGGGGGGGCTGTAGGTCGACATGTATCTCACACATCACACAACTACACAGCTGTTTCTTCCACTGAGGCTAAAAACCCAAACATCTATTATTCATACAGACCTGCTTGGAGAATGACCCCGGACAGTCAGTGTGAGACTTCCCATATGAAATCAGTCCGCGGCTTAATGAAGCAGGACAGACGTTGACCTCATGTCCCGACAACAGAGTCGTATTAATGAGGCCGGAGGCGAAATTCGCTCTCATGTAAAGGAGAGAAAAATTCTCATTGCTTTGCTGGATTATTAATTTTTTTTTATTTTGGAAGCACAACATCAGAAAAACAAGATATTTTAATTCTCTCTGTGGCTGCCATGGTTACAGACAGGGGGGGGGGGGGAGTGTTTTGCTGTCACTACAAAAAAACCAGCCGGAGACACGACTGCTGAGACGACCCAGATGGAACGGATGAGACGTGCACGATTAGGAGGAACACGTTTTTTCCTCAAGTCATGGAAAATACATTGATCTGCAGTTGATATCGACGGATACAGGAGGGTCATCCCAGCCGGCGCCTGAATGATTCTGCATCACAGTGCCCCCCGATGGACGAGTCTATATTTGTTGAGTGTGATAAGGAAAAAATAAAATGCTCTCCAGGGTGGAAAAAAGCAGATGGAGCACCAAGTTGTGTGGAAGTTAAGATGATGGCACTGCCAGGGGAAGAAAGCCAATTTCTGCTTCATGCTAAATCACATATGCACAAAAAAGGTTTGGTGCAGAAATCACATTTTTAATGGTGAAAATGCTTAAAATAATTTATTTCAACACCCTTTAGAAATAGATGTAGATTTAGAAAACAGGAGATATCAGCAAACGATGCAACCAACACGTGTAATGAGTAAATTCACTGCACTACTGTAAATGCGATTGAAAACTTAATCTTGCCAATGTTGTGATGGTGTGTTTGCATGTGCGCTCATGTGTGCACGCTCCACGCCCCCACACCCCAGCACCCTGCGACTAGCCCAGTGCAGTAACCTATATCACACAGGGTGCTCTCTAATCCGACATGACCTCTCGCCAGGCAACCGCCCGGGCCACCAGCAGAACCACCGTGACAGTCAGGCAATGATTAGTGCAGGAGCAGTGGGGGGGGGGAGAGGCCACCGGGGGTTTATCGGAAGCTCGTTTACTGTGAACAACGCTTTTCCAACCTTGTCCTCGCCCCCGGAAATGCATAAACACATTTTCTTAACCAAAAATAAGTAGCGTTGCAACCGACGTCTCGTGTTATTATCGTCATTTGAATTATGTTCCGTCAATTGCCGTATGATAGAGTCAGGGTGTTGTTTTAGTGAAGTAAAGCCACATCACGCCTTCCATCAGTAGCTACTCACAGCTACAGTCCACTGACCTCCGCTCTCCGTGTGTGTGCAGCCGCTCGCTGGCCTGTTTGTTCGCTCGCTCTCGTATTTGTACAGTGTCGCGAGGCAATTTTCGAGGTTTTTATCTGAAACCTCAGACATAATGGACTATTTTCCGAGTGCCACCGTGGATTTGAGGTCGGCCCCAATTTTCCAGTCCCTCACAGACAGCGCGGCTTGTTTGGTGGCGGATTTTTTTAACATCTGGATGCGGAGAAAGTGCGGCGGACGCCAGAGGTCAAGGTGGTGCGAGAGGCTCAGTTCCAGCCCGCTCCGAACCAATCTGTGAAATAGCCGTGACCACAGGTCCCATCATTACAGTTAGTTCTGCCCCGACCAGACAAAAGGTTAGACCGGAGGGACACAGGGTGATGAAATGCTGAAGGTGAAATATCATCAGATCTGAAAAGTCTGATAGTGGAAGAAAAAAAAAGCAGAGAAATGGAAAATGAACAATGAGAGAATGTGTTTCCGTCAAAATAAAACACTGTGTCTTCAACTCTAATCAACGTTTCAAGAACTAAATAACAGTCATTTCATAATTTTGAAGGTGGTATTTTGAGTGTTGGATACAGGGTCAAAATGAGAACACTCCGCTGGAAACACGAGAACCATCGAGCAGTAAGAGGTTTAGGAGGATGTGACATTAGTAAGAGAGAGGGGAATAAAAATAGATGTGAGAAATTAATCTTTTACACTTGTAAAAAAAAAAAAGATATGTTGCAAACCTGGCCAAACTTTGCTCTGTGATGCTCAGCCTCTCACTGGATATATCAACTGGGATGGCTCCAGCCCCCGAGACCCTCAAAGGGTAAGTGGTATAGATAATGGATGAATGAATGGATGGATGGACGGACGTTCATGGTCCTCAGATAATGAATCCTCACCATTTTTTATCCATTCATCACTTTCAAAATGTCATAATTCCTGTCATATGTTTTGTGATGTGAACGAATTCTCTTCCACATTTCATATCACGGATCCATGTGGTTTAAGTCCTAAGTTTGGAACCTCTCATCCGATCCCGGCTGTTTTAAAGGTCAAACTCAGAAGGGGGCGTTCCAGTTCAACCCTGAATCTCACTGAGCCTCAGCACTCTCCTGACCTCTCGACTCCAGAAATCCTCCAACGGCAGCGTGCTTGTCTTAGCAACTTCTGTGTCCGAAGGTCTGGTTATGTATTCACGGCCCCTCTCGGCTGTGTGTGCTCCGACTGAACCCTAAAGTCATGTCAGCAGCCACTGAACGTCACCGAGACTCTGTTTGTCTTCTGATCTGTCACATGACAGGAGGGCGATTGTCAAAGTCCGAATGAGAAGAAATATAGTTTTTTCATTCCTGCTGCTTTTGTTTCTTCTTGTAACTTCTTATTTGTAATGTTTTCCTATTTTTTTTATTGTATTCCACTTTAATTTCGTTTCCCAGAATTGGCTGCAAATGTTTGGATAACACTTCATCGTAAATCTAGTGCATGCTCTGCTGCAGGAGACATTATCTCTCCTTTCTGTTGGTGGGTGTTCTCGTGCTCAGCTGTTTAATAGCATGGTGCAGTTAGCATCAGTGTTCTGCCTGAGGTAGTAACAATGCTCTATACATAAAGAACTGCTGGGGATGCTCAGTTTATCCAGGGCAGAGTTATTGTGGAATTATGTAACAGATCAAAAATATGCACCCGGTGTACAGTATACAGATTTTTATGAATCATCATGTGCAGTATTTCCTGTACAATAATTCATTTGATCCAGTTGTGGGCTTCATTCGTTCTGTCTCGAGGAAGACGAGTGCTGAATATTTCATGGTTCATAAAGAAGAAAATGTAGAATGATGTTTTCTTACCTGTGCCTGGAGGGACAGAAACTGAAACTGATAGCAATCATTTCTCTTCTTTTTCCAAGTTATAAGGTGGGAATTTCAAATTCACGTGTCGTGCTCTTGTGTCTCTTGACTTTCTATTTCCTTGCCCATTAACCCAAGTAGATTAGAGACTTTTGGCCTCTTTTATTCGCAACCGCTGTGTGTGTCCCTCGTGGATCCCCCAGGGGGAGCTGGAGAACGCAACACCTGGGACACCACACTTGGCCGGCTACCTCCGCAACCCGACCCTGGATAAACTGAAGACAAAGGATGGATGGTTAAGGTATTTGTTTAAAGATATGTTACAATTCTTCATTATAACGGGAAATCCACAATTTAAACTCCCATGATCCAACGCTACAACAACAACGTAGGGTATTTTGTTGTTGTTTAGATTTCCAGCTCATTTACCTGAATAGCAGCAGATCTCTTGACGAGATTATGAGTTCATTTCCCACTGTGGATCAAACCAACGTAGAAAGAGGAGAAAGTCATTCAGAAAACAGGCTCCCCCGTTAATTCCCCCTGGGAACCTCCAGAGGATGTGCGCAGAAACATTCATCCCCCTGTTTCTATGCTCTGCAGCTTATTACAGCGGCGCACAGCATCTATTATAATATCTGTTAGGGATGGATGACGTATCAGCCCCCCCGCAACAACACACAGTATTTCTCCATCACAGGCTAAGTGTCATGTTGAAGTGCCCTTTAGCGCGACACTAAAATGCTCCTCATTGTGAGTCGCTCCAGATAAGAGCGCCCACTAAATGGCAGAAATGTAAATGCTTTCCAGGAAGTGGTCACACAGGATTTCTGGGACATACAAACCTGAGTGTTTAGACATTTCTCCAAAGGTCACCGACTCGGTTTCACCAGCGCTTGTTATTTCCCTCCACAGGCCACAAAAAAGGGAATTTACCAACACGACCAGATGTTTTCGACCACATGTCCAAAGCTTCCATCTCATTCCGGTGTCTTTTCTGTGTAAATTGACTCAAAGGTAAACATCCGACACAGACGGCAGCTTCTTGATTTGATTACGAGTTCCTTTCTTTTCACTTATACGAGCCCTATTAGGAAGCTCTCTGGTGTTATGACGGTTGATTTATTCAGCAGGCTGCAAATTTGGTGCATTGAGGATTGTGCCGTAAGATAATCAAACTGAAATTACACATCAATCTGGCGGCAGCAGAGTGAATCCATGCATGGCAGAACCTCCGCACAAGGTCGGAGAGGTGAACATATGTGAGCCGGTGGAACACGGCGGTTTAAGATGTGAGGATTTTTATCACGAAAGCTTTGGAAACCAGTTTTTTTTTTAATGTTCGGTCCATGTAGAGGGCGACAAGTACGTTTCTGGACATGACTCCAATGATCCGGGAACAAGGAGAAATTTCTGTGTCATATTGAGTTAAATTTGTTTAGTTTTGGCAGATAGCTCCTAAAGTAACGATGGAATAATACATGCAAAGTTAATTGCTGAGATCTGAGTGTCACAGTGTTGCTAAAACAGTCGGACAGGACAAGGGACACACACAGTGGGTCAATAAACCATTTAAGGTTTTAAACCAAATTACAGCATTGCCATATTTAGACAACTTCTTGTGACGCTGTTTTACAGATTATTCCTACTGATTTCCACAATAAACATAGAGTAAGTATTGAATTCCAAGCAGCTGGTCAACAATCAATAAAGTATAAAGTGTCTCATTTTTGATAAATTCATATTTACTTTGGTTTAAAGGATCAGTTTCTCCCAATAAGTGAATGAGTCGTACAATACAACACTGTTTTCTGTCAACATTTATCCCCAAAAAATTTTTACCTGAGAGATTCCAGTATATTACACAAACTTCTGGAAATCAATCAGTTTATCAACATTTTAAATAACACGTAATGATGTGTTTTCGTTCATGTTGCCACCCATAGGGTTTTAAAATTTGTTTGAAATACTATTTGTCGTTGTCGGCATACAATGGGATAAAATAGGATATTAATATGACAGAGAAAAACTTCAGATTTGAAACCACATTTTCATTGACTTCATTCTTAAGTACTAACATCCAGAATCAAACTTCACGGAGTTCCTTGTTTAACACCTGATCCTTTGAACACTTGTGTGTCTTGGCCCTGCTGTACTTCGCCTCCCTGATTTCACTTACTAATGGTGAAGGTGGCCACAACCAAGAAAACGCGACCCAGTTGTTTATAACGACAATAAGTTGGTTTATAATAAAACCAATCATCTTCGAATTCCCTCCCATGTGTTCGTTGCTCGGGAGCCAGAGTGATGTGCTGTCCATGGTGCTGAAATACGGCACCGTGTTTCTCCTAACTGCTCCTCCTCCCCCCCCCCCCCCCCCCCCCCCCCCCCGCTCCCCATCACTCTCAGCCTCATTAGTTTGCTCCCTGACTGCTATCTGACACGCTCCGATGATTAATATACATCTGTCTGTGCAGCCTCAGATATGCATATCACAAAACCAGGCGACAGGAATTGGCATTTGCTTCCCGTTGGCTGTGAGGCGGCAGCTCGTCTCGATTTTAAACCCTGTTTGAAATGGCACCGACGACCGGCAGCCGTAGATTTGCATTGGATTTGTATGCAGAGGCTGGAAATGAACGTAGATCAAAGTTAAAGAGGGGATTCTGTTGATGCTTATTACTGGAGGGCCTGAGCGATGGCCTCCAGCCGACGAGATGTCGGGGAAATAAAAACGTTGACTGCTAACGTGGACACTTTTATTTCAAGGGACCACAAATAATTTCAAGATCTCAATCAAAACTGTCTATTTACAAAATGTTTGTTACATGGGAGCTGTTGGGGCGGAAAGGATTCCCACTGACTCAAAAAACAAACCAAATATATTCAGCAGATTAGAGGAATCAAGATTAATCCATGACAATCGTTGGTGTAACTGCGGAAATGTTGCTTTACTCTCGTCTTTAATCTCATAAATACGAGATACAAATGTCAGAGCCACATTTGTCGGAGCCACTTTTAGAGGTTATGTTAAGTTAATTCATTACAAACTGTATTTTTGTGTTTTTCTTTTCTTTGAAAATATTTTCCCCTCCATTCTCCATGAGCTGTTCTCCTCTAATCACCAATTTCATAATTACTCCACTCGAAAACAACTCAGACCCCCAATCTGTCCAACGTCTCAATTACAGTTTGGTTTGATGTGAAGTATTATGGGATGCTTTGCCAACTCATGTATTAAACGTGGATGTTAAAGGTTTGCTTTCCTTATGTGTTATCTTTGTAAACTGTATAATCCAGTCATCCTAATGTTATTGTTTAGTGCACAGACATATGTATCTGCTGGTGTGTAGATTTATTTTGTTTAGTAATTTTATTTTAATGATGTAAACAAGCAGAGCTCTGATTAGGCCCCTATGAGTTTTTTCTGTGGCTCTACATCACATTTGTCTTCTAAATGTGTGTAAGGAAAGGTAACAGGAAGTGCAGCCTTCCAGTTAATGGGGCGGGGTCTATAAGGGGGTGGGGGGGGGGGGGGGAGCCTCACCGTTGCCTTTCTTCCATGTATTGAGCCACAACTGGAGCACGAGCCTGCTTTTGTTTGCTGGTTTATTCAGTGGGATTCCTTTTCAAAAGATATGTTTAAAATCTTGATAGTTAAACTGCAGAACATGAACATATATATTTTAGCTCATTGACTCAAACCAAAGAGTTGTTAAAAATGTGTGTTATTATATTCTTTGCTGAGCCTTGGAGTGAATGTTTAAGCTCCGCCTGGTAATGTTTGCTCAAGCATAATGGAAACGCTTTAAAATAATTTTAGTCCCCTTAATGTTATATTAATGTTACTATTTATAAATATAGATTCCAGCATGTGTATTCCAGTGTGTGGATAAAGTCACCATGAATAATCAAGTGAAGTTTTGAAATGTTTTGTGTATGTTGGTGATTTATTTATGATTGATGACATATTTACATTATAACAGTTTAATTTATCCCCCACTTGATTATATAATTCGATTTCTGTGTTTTCTTGGTTTTGCACCGGGCACATATGGTGCGAAAAGACTGAAATGTGGTGCAGGTCCAGAATTTACCTTAAGATTCAGCAATAAAATCTTAAAATGTAAATTCAGTTATGAACAGATAGCATATGAATGTGGGCCACTTCAGGCAATAGCACTTCTGGCCTTTTTGTGGCATGAACAAAACGGATGGTGAGGTTAAAGTGGCCATCTTGTAAAAGGGCAAATTTGGCCCAAATATCCCAAAACCAATGTGAGCCTTTTTCTGGCAAACATATGGTGCTCTAGGAAAGTTGTAATCTGGATGTGGCCCATGGGTGACCGGTGAATTTGGCCCAAATAGCATATAACAGATTTGGGACACCTTTTGTTGACTAAGTGCTATTGCTACAGCTTTGTTGTGGCCCAGATCTGGCAAACAGGAGCCGACCGGATCATTCTGTGCAGTATGTGGGTCAAATCGTGGCCAAAACATTTAGCTATGTAGTAGTTAAAGGTTCAGTGTGTAGAATTTAGTGACATCTAGTGGGGTTTCACGTTGCAGCTGAATACCCCTCACCTCCCCCTCCCCTTCCAAGTATGAAAGAGAACATTGTTGTCCTAGAAACTCAAAGGTTTAGTTTGTCCAGTTTGGGCTTCCTGAAAAATGGTGGCCTCTGTAGAGAGGACCTGCTCCTGATGTAGATATAAAGTATTTAAATTAAAAAAGAAAACAACAAATCGTACAGTTTAGATTAAACACACTAGTGAAAACTCACTAGGATTATTTTATAATACATTTCACTTAAATCTTACCCACTGGACCTTTAATCTAAGGTTGGAGGGAAAATGACAAGATCACCAAGACAACATGGGAGGTTTGACTTCCTGCAGGCGACCATCAGAAATATGAATCAACAGCACATATGTGTGCTCCTACAAGATCTCGTATGAATCCTCCATGTTTGGGGATTTCGCATCTTAATGCAGCTCATTAAAACAAAAGCAAAGAAGATCCCCCCCCCCCCCCACACCGAGGCTTCCTTTGTGCGCCTGGAGCTTCAAAGTGCGGAGCTTCACTCGGCTCTTTCCGCCTGCGTTCGCCTCCTCATTAAGATTCCTCACTTGTGGGTGTGATGCTGAACGGATCTCAGGCGCGCCGAGGGAGACGCGCAGTGTCCCCGTGCGTTCAGGGGAGGAGGAGGAGGCATCAGCTGCCGGCAGGAGGAGAAGGAGCGGAAGAAGAGGAAGACGAAGAAGAGAGAGGAGGAGAGAGAGAGAGAGAGAGAGAGAGAGGAGAGAGAGAGAGAGCAGAGAGCCACAGAGCAGGCGACCATTCCTCCAGTGCTGCTGCTCCCTCCGCCGCGAGACACCTGCAGATAAATCCGCTCCTTTCTCCTTTTCGATTTCTCCCCAAAAGGCTGAAGCTCTCCAATATGTGTCGGATCTAACGTGTCTCCGGAGAGAACCCGGAATATCTGACTCCCTTTGGTGGATGTGGACACCTAAACTGTGGACATGGAGAAGATAGTGAATTTATCCATTTCGGTTCTGCTGGTTTTATGGGGGTGCGCGCTTGGAGGCTCGCCCAGTGTTCAGATCGGTAGGTATCTGTTATAGTTTAAAAGCAAAAAAAAAAAACATTAAAATTAAAATCGACTCCGGTGAAAGATGAAGACTTTGCTTGGAAAATGTTTACATTTTTTTTTGGCAAGTGTAACTGGTATATTTTTTTTATATTCCGGTTTCAGGGGGACTCTTTCCAAGGGGCGCGGACCAAGAGTACAGCGCGTTTCGGATAGGAATGGTTCAGTTTGGCACTTCTGAATTCAGATTGACGCCTCACATTGACAATCTGGAAGTGGCGAACAGTTTTGCCGTCACCAATTGTTGTAAGTACAAAAAAAACTAAACATATTCCTCTTCTTTCTCGAGCTTCCCTACAAGTGTGCACGCCACCCACGATACATCCAATGCCCATATTGTGCTAATTCTTATTACGCGTATTTACGCACGGTGGAGATGGAGATCACCAGAGCTGTGTGATCTTTATTCTGTGGGTGAACACGTCGAGGATGTGGTGCTGGTGTTGTTGAGAGGATGAGAGAGCATCGCGTGGGCAGGAGGAAAGTTGGTTTCCACAGTAACAGTCAGTCACATCCATCCCATTTTCATTCCATCAGATTCAGAGATCAATCGGGACTGCGCGCTGCAAACACAAATCGATCCAGCAGTCTTAACGATTCTTTTATTCTGAAGTGATGGAGGAGAGATTTGATCCCAATAAACATCATTTAGTTCCTTGAATAAAATGTCGTTTCTAGGACGCTGCAGATTCAGAAAACAGACTTTTTCTTTTCTCACTGGAAAAGAAAAACCTACATCTTGTCATTTCTCACCACATCGATTAGGATTTTTTTTTTATATTTACGACTTGCTGAGGTGGACATTGTTTGCAGTGTGCAGCGATGTCACGTCTTTTCCCGGCTCGGGGGGGGGGGAGCGGTGCTTAACGCAGTCGAAGGTTTCCACTGATGCTGCTGAGGATTAATACACGGGAATGATTGGGTGAACCTTTCAGATTGTAGCCTTTGACCAAACCTCATCACGACTCTCAGCTTGTCTCACATCCAAACTCCATCATTTACCGCCCCCCCCCCTTCCCCCCCTTCCCCCCATTCCCCCCATTCCCCCATTCCCATCAGACTTCTCTTCACTGATAATCACATGTGATCGATTCCCTTCTTCCGCCAGAAGAACCGAGACGCGGCTCTTCTCTGTCGCATCAGGAGGTTGTGAGGTCGCTATTGTTTAATGTCCCCGGCTCCCACATTTCATGAGGCGGTTGCCAGGCGACTACTCCTCTCAACAGTCTCTTAAACATAAATCAAACGCTTCTGATTGGTGCGCATCGGCCCAATCGATTTCCATCACCATATAAAAGCTTCCTGCTCGTGGAGAGGCTCAGTGCGCGCGACAGATCGCAGCCACAGTCCCGCTCGCTCCACACGCGCGTAATGGACGCACGACGTTCAATTGGAGTATAGGCTCCATCTATATGTTGAGGCTGTGTTTGACTGACATGTGTTTTATATCTTGGAGCAAAAATATCTTTAAATCAGGTCCAAACATTTCCAGAAAAGTTTCTTACAAACTTCTATATGTTTATCTCTGTCTAACGTGACCAACACTGGGGAAATCTTAACCTGACTATTTGTATTTATCCTTTATTTAACAAGGAAAGTCCAAGAGATGAGATATCTCCTCGATCAGTGGGAGTCCAGGTGTAAATTCACGCAGGGACAGATAATAAAGATAAAACAAAAAAGTAATCAGGCACAGAAACATACAGGGAACAATACTATCGATCATAATAGTATAATAATAATGAATTATGAAGAATAAAAGCACTCGTTTGAAGAAAGGACATGGCTCTATATATTAATTTACTATTGGTAGGGTTGAGGTCAATCTTTTAAATGACCATTCATTGTCTTAGTCTGATTCATTGGAGTGTTTTGGCTCCTGTTAGATCAGGGAGTGGATCGTCTGAGCCAAAAGCAAACACAAAGAGCAGCAGCAGCAGCAGCAGCAGCAGCACCAGTGGTGATAAAAAGTAAACTCAATCATTTTTATCGTCCTTTTATTTGAGCCAAATTGGTGGTTTTATTTTAACCATCTAGCAAATCGTGTAAAGTTGTGTTAAAATGAGTGTGTTCCAGCCTTTTTAATGCTTTGAACTGTTATTTTGAATAAGCAAATTAATTTAGTGTCCATGTTATTACCAGCATAGAGCTCCAGCTCCAGCTTCATCCCGACAGACTGGTTCAACTAAACAGTCGCAGTTCTGTTATTACTAAAAACAAATGACCAGCGACCCTGAACAGGGAACGAGTGGGTATAGAAGAGGAAAAGAAGGAACGGCTGTAGATTTGATTTGTAATGTACGACACTCAGGATGAATATATCCACGTTTTATCCAAATGTCGACTTGAGTCAGTTAGAAGTCGGGGGGGTGAGGGTGGCTGAGTTGAGGTGGTGGTGGTGGTGGTGATGGGGAGGAGGGGGTTTTGCTTTAGAGCCGGTAGATGGCAGCCTGCCTCACCATCCACCTCCGTCTGTAATTACAGTGTATTAACACCGCCACTCTGCCTTTTGTTAAAATGCACTTTATGAGACTGCAGAGAAACGTCGACGCTGAAGCTTCGAAAGCTCGAACGTTACAACCGCAGGTTTTCAGAAGCTTTCTGCTGAGCCCACTACAGGGAGCTGCTGCTTATTGTGGAGGAGGTGTCGGGTGCGAGCGACCGTTCTGGATCCAGCGACGGCAGATTTGTCTTTAATAAAGAGCTGAACGTGAAGGAAACATGAAGCCAAGATGAGTTAAAAGACAAATTTGCCCCAAGCTCATATTTTTTGACACATGTAAATACATCTGCACAGTGGTTGAGTACGTCCCAAATAACATATCTGCAGCAGAGAGCATCATATACTTTATATATCCTATTGGTCTTTTATTCCACCCATGTATTATTATCTATGCCATATCTCTTCTGAGGCTCACAAGGGGAGCTGGAGCCAATCCCGGCTGACGTTGGGGGCGAGAGGCAGGCTACATAGTTTTTTTATTTATCTCTCCGGGCCGATATATATGATGCGTTGACATGTTTCAAGCACATATGGATCTGTGGCCTACAGACGTACAGTATCACTGTGGTTGTACTCGGGTCTGAGCGGCTGCAGCAGCACACTCCATCAATGCAGCGTGTCAGAGACAGTGGGAGGGAGGATGATACATTCCTCCATCAATAACAGTTCATCTGGACAGGGCTGCACTCGCTGCCAAGACCAAGGGAGTCATTCTCACTGTGTGTGTGTGTGTGTGTGTGTGTGTGTGTGTGTGTGTGTGTGTGTGTGTGTGTGTGTGTGTGTGTGTGTGTGTGTGTGTGTGTGTGTGTGTGTGTGTGTGTGTGTGTGCTATCCACCCGAAGCAATGCATTTCTAAGAATCTTGTTCAGACTCAGAATACAGCCGCCTCCAAGACTTCACAAGGTTTAATGACTAATGCAACTGAGACCACATCATCGCCGTTAATGATTGATTATAAATTCATGGAATGTTGTTATTTTGCGATGTTCAACACAGTGTGGTTGACGTGTTTTGGCATTAACATCAAATTATCCGTTTCCATGAATGTAGTGCAGCTCCTGCACCTTCGTCACCAGTGAAGCAAAACACCGTCCTCGACAACTTTGTTGTAACTTGAAAAATGAAGGAAACAAGGACAACACAACATTATCTCTAATTGGACAAACCACATACGTACTCACGATGGTTGGGTGTCAATAGTTATATGACAATAGTGTAAGCTCATCTCATAGACTGTAAACAAAGATGTACGACGTGTCTAAACTTCCTCCAGTTGGAAAAAAACATTTGGGTGCTGCCATCTTGTGCCAATCTGACTCGACCAATCGGGGAGTCAGTCTCGACTGTCAATCACGATTGTTTCAACCCACTCTTACAGCATCACATGACTTATTAAAACCAAATTTACCCCAAAAATGTACAACCTAATATGACAGAAACCATCGTTAAATTATGTAACGTGTACTTTGACTTTTTAGTTTGGTCCATGTCCCATCTGCTTACATGGAGGAGGTAGGGTTTATGATATACGTACTAAACCCAGCCACCAGGGGGCGATTTAGATGCTTTGGGTTTCACATTTGGGAGCCGACATGTTTTCCATCTTTATATTCGGGCTATGGTTTATCAACATGCGGGTAATCGACTTCTCCTGCAATGTAGTGTTACACTGGGTTGCACTGTAAGTGTGTGTGTGTGTGTGTGTGTGTGTGTGTGTGTGTGTGTGTGTGTGTGTGTGTGTGTGTGTGTGTGTGTGTGTGTGTGTGTGTGTGTGTGTGTGTGTGTATATGTGTATATGTGTGTGTGCCGAATTAAAACTTAATTTTCTGCTTTAGCCCCGATGCTCTTATTCCTGACACCCACTTCCCTGGAAGCAGACCACTCCTCCTCCTCCCGCGCCCACAGAGGTCACTGACACCTCTCCGATGATTTAACACTTCAAAGTTCCGGTTCGTCGCGGTTGAATCGCGTCGCTCTGTGATTTCATGCATCCACACCGACCACATTTGGTGCAGTGGAGCATTGGTTATAGCCAATATATTGTTCACACTTAATTAAGAGCATTCTCCTCCGTTTTCAGAGGGAGCTGTGAAATATTAAATAGGCCTGGGAGCTGGCCGGTCAGAAAATGAGGCTAAAGAACCCTCTGTGGATCTTTGCCTGCCCTGAATAAGCCCACAACCAAGTCCTCATCGCTCTGTCCTCAAAAAACACAGGACTGAGGAGGCATCCGTTACAGCCTGAGTCAAAGTCGCTCCGCTGGAAGTCGACCCTCCGAGGCAGGTGGGGAAAATGTGTCCGTGCCATAAGTTTGTCAGGGAGATTTTGTCCTCCAGCAACGATGCTGAGTCCATCGACTCATTTAGGTGGAAAGAGAAGGCAAAGCTAAATCTCACAGGCTTGGTTTAAATTAAGAAAATCACCTGGGTTAGACAGTAAATCGCTAAAAAGTTATTTATTTACCTTCATCAAAGAAGACATGCTCTCCCCAGTGGTTGGTGCCGCTTGGGACTGTCGGGCCTTGAGTTCTAGTTTTTGATAGGTTGTTTTTTTGCATTTTGGAAACAGGAGGTTATGATACAGTTCTGCACATAAAATGTAAATTTCTTCTACTTATTGAAATCCAGTGTTAAATGTATGCAAATATAAATTGGACTGTACTTTGCCCGTATTATAAGGAAGGGATGATACAGGTGTCCCATCCTCTAGTTGAGCAGGCCTGTAGCACAGAAGATGATTTCATATCTTTAGTAATGATGAATTGTGTTTTGGTCGATCTTTTATTCATCCATAGGACCGTGCACACATTTCTCTCTGTCTAAGGTCGACCTGCTTGTTCTCAATGTTTCTGCTTCGGTGCCACAAAAAGACAAATTTCTCTGCATTTCTCTGGATTAAGTAAAGATCCTGCACAGACAACAGATCCTTATCATAAAAAACATGTAACCGAGGCTTTATCCTTGCCTCGTTATCGAGATGTCCCCTCTCGTATCTTTCATCTGAAAACTAAAAAACAACTCGTTCACTTTCCTGCAGCGTTCCTCTTTGTTATCAAGCCGTAAAAAAGCTCGTACTGTGACAACAACAACACGCCAAAAGCGCCGTTCGGCCGCTGCTGTGACGGAAACAAAATCAATCAACAGTCTGCTACTGTGTCGGGGAGACGCAGGGCGGCTGGAATAATTATAGATCTTTGATGTCCACTATTCATCACTGATGTGATGGAGAACATCCTTTTGCAACTGAAGTCTGAGGCTGTGTTCAGTTTGGTGAGGATTCAGCAGAGACGTCGTATATAAACTTATTCAGGTGGCCATGTTTTTACAATACTTGTTTCCTTTAGTCTTCAGCCTAAAATATTTACAGCTAACTTGGTTTAATAGTTTATTTAAATCCCAAATTACAGCTTCAAGTACATTTTCTGTAAAGGTTGCAGAAGTTTTGGACTTTGATTTTGCATTGAATTTAATTTGTTCTGAGTTTTTAGGCAAAATTCGTGGTCATCATCAGTAGATGGAGTTTTTATTGATCTAAGATAAGAAACCGTTTGCAGGAATCTGGGAAATCTTTCATGTAAGTCTTTATGACAAATGTTTGTCTCACCAACTAGAAGTTGAATTAACTTATCTGATGAGTGTAATTTTCTTTAATTTACCAAACAACCTCACGTGGTGACGGGTGATGCTCATCATCATTCCCAGAGGAGATTCTGTCCTTGGCATCATCGCGGTGATTCAGATTTGATCCGGTTTCCTCGTCTGGTCTCACGTAGAGTTCTTGTCAAACCTATTAGGGTTTGAATGTGTGTGTGAGAGACAAAGGGATCAATCAAGACGGAGGAAATGATGAATGAAAGTCAGAGGACGGAGTGAGCGTCCTTTACAGTGTGATGAGCAGAGTAAAGGAACACAAACACGTGCCCATGTGCTGCTGTTGTAATGTTATGTCTCACTGAGCAGAATGTAGGAGCGGGTGAAAAGGGCAGGAGGACTCTGGGTAAAGGCTCTTTTGACTTTAACTATACTGTATTTAAAAGATTACAGACCAGACTAGACTGTGTTCAAAGATGGACGACGTGACTGCTCCCCAAAAGTGAAGCCAAATCGTCTGGATCGCCTCCTGGTGGCCGCCTGCAGAACATGTCACAAACCCTGCCCCCCTCCATGTTAGTTCATGGGAAAAGTAAACATTAAATCATTTTCAGGTAGTTGTTATTATGTTTATTTATCTGATAGGTTCTAATTTAATTGGTTATTTGATGCTCTAAGCATGAAACATGATTGACAGTTGAGACCGTTTTTGCGATTGGTCGAGTCTGTATCAGTGAGACTGTGCAAGATGGTGGCGTCTGTGTTCTGTATGTTTTGGCTTCACTTTTGCAACCTGCGAGGAGGAGGAGCTTCTTCATCTTTTATCTAAGGTCCTTTAAGCAGACAGTGACATCTTTAAAACACAAATATGCTAAATCCGTGCTTATATAACCTCATTCTGTGTAATGTTGGCTCATGTAAACCTTTTCTCTCACCTGCTCCGGTCTGAACCTTTCGCATCTCCGTAAAACCCACACCGTCATTTCCACAAGCAGCTCAGTAAATCAACATGGACGACTGATGAATACACTCCCTCCCCCTTTTCATTTAGCCCCGGCTCTTAACCCTGAGCTCGGTTTGTCCTCTTCATTCACACTTCCACTTCAATCATTTCTTTATATTATCAGGAGGTCTGTGAGGCTCCGTCTGTTTTGCAGACCGAGCTGTTTTAACTCTTTTAAGAACGTGTTCCCCGACGGTCGGCCTGCTCGAACAAAAGCCCTCGTTTGGAGTGTGGCCAACACGTCTCAGCAGCTGCTGGCTTGTCAGTTGCGTTTTTCTATAATCGCACAGAATATTGATCGTGCATCAGAAGATGTAAGCTGATATTACGGTGTCCATATTTCCTGCCAATACTGAAAATATTATATACTGCATGTGGATATTTTGTGGTGATTATTTCATTCCAGTGTTTGATTTATATTTGTGACACGGTGTCATCTGCCTTCTTGTTATATTCTTTCAGCCTGAGGTGAAAAATCTGATGTTTCACATCAACATTACTGACTCTGTTTAACGAGGACGTTGTAATGAATCTTCATTGATCCGGCACATTAGCCTGTAACTCTGCTTGAATCTCATTTAAACCCACCAATTAATATTGATTTGACACTGATACAAAATATGATGAACATGAAAAGATAAATAGAAAAAGCTCATTCTGCCAGATGAGACGTTTTGCAGATGACAAATGATGTTCATTAAAACATAACCAGTCTTTATGCTGAAAGCTCGGGGGGGATGCTGATGTCTGGCTGTTATATAGGTTTTACGTGGTCTTCATGTATTTCTCATGCATTGTATCGTGCCATGGTCCTTTTCTTTGCATTCTGCATTTTTTCAAAACTAAATCTCCTTTGGCAACAGTAAAGTCGAAAGTTGAAAACTGGTCACAAATGAGTGAGTGAAGTTTTCGGTCGTTCACGATCGTCCTGCTCTGATGTCTGTCCCCGTTAAAGGAACCGCGGGTGTTTCACCACGTGACGTCCTGTCAGGCCACAGTGTGTGGGCGGCGCGTTTTTGATCTGCTTCTTTCATATGTCAATAATGGAAAGATTAGAAGTTTGAAATTCAGTTTTCATTTTTGTCTGTGTCAATGAGATAAAGAATTACATTTACTTTCAGAAATGCTGGGGCAACAAAGGGGCATTTAGATCGTATAGGTCTTTGTGAATGTACATTAAGTACGAAAAGATGAATCAATATTATACAATGGCCAAAAAGGATTAAATATTACAAAATAGTATTTGACCATCCAATGACCAGCGTGAATGTAGCACACTCAGCAGTATCAGCCGCACACGCTTGGATAAGAACGTGGGTAAAACCAATTTGTGGATAGCTGCCAAAAAAGATGTTAAAGGGACAAAGACCTGGACCATTAGAAGCAGATAAGAGGAACACGGTGAGTCAGGGTGAGCGGGGGGGGGGAGGTTTTGTATGCACAACAGCAAAGTCAGCACTCGTGTCCCCAGGCGGGCGATATCTTCGTGTATGACAGGTGTCTGGAGGAGACGCATGCAATATATATACACACACAGCAGATATATTCAGCTTCACACTCGGGCGGGAGACGAGCAGTCGGAGTGTAACGATGCAACAGGCAACTCCGGACTGTCCCCGGCTGTCTGCTCCTATTTCAACGCTGTCAATCTAAAGTGAGAGAAGACGCTGCTGCTGCTGCTGCTGCTGCTGCTGTGGACAGGAGTGAGGCTGCTCATACACAGGTGGGTTTAGAGCAGGGACCATTTTAATGGACATGAACTCCCGGTCCACAAAGTAAAGCCAATAAGGAAATATACCTGACACTTATTTTCACTTGATTTAAGATACTGGAAAACATTTTATGAGGAGATTAGGGTCCTAATGGTTTCAAAAAAATCTAAATAGATCCAAACGACTGAGTTTGGACGACTGTGGCAGTCGAGTCCTGCACTAACATTTCAAAATGGCACAAGTTGAACACAAAAGGCCTCTCATCTCCACATCCCCCCCCCCCCCCACTGTGATAAAACAGCAGGAGAAACACTGGGGGAAAAGGGGGGGAGCTGCATAAATTATCTGACACTTCCTTTCACCATTTGCTCGCAGAAGCTCAGAAGGAAGTTCCACTAATTGTGCAACATTCAATATCGTACAACTGCTGTCCTATTATTTTCTCCCCGGAGATTTCCATCGCACTGTTCCCGCTCGTCGTCGGGTCCCAGTTTATACAAATGCAGCTACAACGTTTTCTATGTTCCTCATCTTATTTTAGCTTTAGTTTAGTGTTTGCATACTTAAACTCAAAGATCAGCTGAGCATGATGGGGAAGTCAGGTTTTCATTACTATCACAACTGCATTTACAGCTGCACCATACATGGTATTTACATCCAAGCCCAATACTTCTGAGCACATGTCAGCGTGTTACTCAGTGTTCTATCGTGTAACAAATTCTGTTTTTGTGTCGTGCCTGCACAGCAAAACATCTTCGTTGTGTAAGAGCGCTGTTTGTCAAAAAAAGATTTGCATGAAAATCCCTCACAGGAAGGGAGGAAGCATCAAATCCCATGAGAGCTGGAGCTGGAGCTGGAGCTGCAACCTCAATCTCACTTTTTAATGCTCATTTTATTCTGTTAAACCGAGGCCTCCGCAAGGTCACGACGCTGTTTGCTTCCTTTTGAAGTGAGAACATTTTCTAATCTCCATCTTCTTCTGCGAGCCTCTTTGGCTGGCACCGATTCAAAGTGTGCGAGCGCTGGCAAACACTCGATGTCAGAAGTGTATTTTAAATGGTCCGGGGGGGGCACAGCGGATGAGAAATGAAGTCGGAGGAGTTGCTGTCTTGGTCGCTGCAGGATCTCTCATGCTAACGACGGCGTGCAACTTGTCACCTGCTTTTCACTTCATCATACTGTATCTTTAATTATGTTGTGTCCTCTGTCACCCTAGGTAGTATAGTATCATATAATATAATGTAGTATAGTATGGTATCGTAGCCCATTGGATTGTACATAGTATCGTATAGTAAGGTACAGTATATTGTGTAGTAAAGCATAGTAGCGTATAGTAGTATTGTAGCCTAAAGCATAGTATAGTAGCCTATTATACAATTGTATTGTATAGTATGGTATAGCATGGTAACCTGTAGCATAGTGTAGTAGTATAGTAGCCTAAGCATAGTAACCTATAGTATTGTATAGCATAGTAGCCTATAGTTTACCATAGTGTACATATAGTATTGTGTTATTATTAGTGTAGCCTAGTGTAGAATAGTATAGTATCATATAACATAGTAGCCTATAGTGTAGTATAGTAGCCCAACGTATAATATTGTATTGTAGGATAGAATAGTGGCCTATAGTATTAGTACTATTGTCAGTTATTGGCCTTTATTTCCCCAAAAAATGTTTTCTTCTTGTAATACTATAATTTCCTTTCTCATAGTTACGACTTTATTCTCATAATATTACGACGAAATCTCAAGAATCTTTAAAAAAAAAATTTAAGTATGTAACATGGAATCATCTAATTTGTTAAAATATTGGCTAAGATAATTTCATCTATTTTCTGATTGGTTGTAGATGAGTATTGTGGTGTTGAAGTGGTATTTACAATAAGATAATATTCTCCATCAAGTTTAATGTTATTTCCCTGAAGCCGTACCTTCAGACTGTATTAATTATAAGAGAAATGGTGGAAACTCGATTGAATACAGGCCAGGGACAGAGAGATGAACTAAAGGTCACAGAAAGGGGAACGAGTCGGGGTTCAAAGGGAACCGTGAGCTGATGAGAGGCTTCAGGTCGTGTTGTTCAACCCGGAGACTGGAGAGGTGAAGCCTCATTGATGGGATCTCTCACGGCTCCGTCATGTTCCCTAATGAGAGCGAGAGAGAGGAGGGAACAACAGGAAATAATTGGTTTCAGTGCATCTACACCGAGAACTCAAATGTAACATTCAGTTTACACGTGATATTCAAGCATCAGTTGAACGGGAGCTATCAAGCACAGGATCATGTGCACTAATGCCTCTTTTCTGTGCTTCACCTCTCCGAGTTGATCCCTACTCATCTCCCGGCAAACACTGGCCTGTCTGGTTGCTATGGCAGCTGCTCCCTCGGATGCTGGATGGAGCCGTGTTTTGAGAGATGCAACTAATTTTGCTCTGGCGGGTTCCAGGATCATTAGGACAGAGAGCGGCAGCGCCGAGCTCTGCTTTGGTATTTCCACAAAAGGTCAGGGGACACAAAATATTTTTTATTACAGGAGGCAGATGGAATTTGAACAACAGTAGCCGTGTGTGATGTATGGGCTCAGCTTCGCCGAATCAATATGGCTGAAGAATTCTGTATTGTGCTGCTCGGGATGAATTAGTGTGCCAGTGCACAGCAGCACAGCACCGAGCTTTCCTCTGCTCAGATTTAAGACCTGGAGTGTGTTTTTATAGAGAAATGTTTTAAGGGTATGATCAAAGCTCCACCTTACCTTTGTGAAACTACCTGTCTTTGTGAGTAAGCTATGAAAAAAAGGCAGAGCACGGGCTACATGTTTGGTAAATCAAAATGTTTGAGAATCTAGTGTTGATTCATTATGCTTCTGTGTGAGGAAGTGCATGAATGCTTTCTGTCAATAGCTCCGCTTGTTCTTTAAAACCGTTTTTTATATGGCTGAGAAGTAAAATGGAAAAGTTTTTTAGTGTTGGCATCTCTGAAGGCACGAACACACACGCACTTACATATTCTTCATATGCAGAAAGAATTCAGGGAGCAAGATTTTCTGGCTTGAAGCCTCGTGGTTTCCATTTCTAGCTGATCGATCACGTTCGAGCAGGCTTTGGTTCCCGAAGGTAAACAGTCCGCGTGGACGGCAAAGAAGACGGAGCACACACCGACTGAAGAGCTTCAGCTTTTTAATTCATCTGCATTCGTAAATCCCCGGCACGAGCCCCAAATGTAATCTGGACCTAAAACAAACTCAAACTCACAGCGTCTTTTTGTGTGAGTCTGTTGTAGAGGACGTGGTGGAGGAGTCTGTAGACTCAGGAAACCTTGGTGATATCACTTTTTTCAAAAGCTACTCCAGTGCCATAGAATTAGAGTTGACTTTGCCATATTGGCGGACACACATTTACAATCATTGCAGAGCTGTAGCAGTCAACCATATCTGAGCTTTTCAGTCCTGCGTCTCGACTGCGATATCGCGGGGCGCCGCTCAACGATCACACACTGAGCCTTCAGTATTGAGGGTATTCATCGGTTTCTGTTCTCGGGGAAACCTACATCCTCCATCCAGGGCCGTCAGAAAGCCTCCAGGAAACAGGTCAGTGAACAAAAGGAGAGGAGGAGGAGAGAAAGGAGACGGAGAGAAGAGGTGGGAGGAGGGGAGTCGAAGTTGATAGGAACTGAGCTGCACTGTTCTACCAGAGACCAGCTGCCGGAAGAGCTGCTCAAAGGCAGACAAAAACACTTCCCAGTGTGCCTGGCTGGGCCGCGCTGACACCTCCCAGCAGTCCTCCTATCGGCCACTCAAGAATCAGACTGAGAGCCGTCGCCCAGGCAACGGCCCCCGGTGCTGCGATGCATGTTTGCCATTTCATTTAGCCGATGAAAGAATGTCATTAAGAAGAGGGGTTTGTGAAGTAAGGCTGTTCGGGTTATTGAATTTTTCAATTTCATACCATACCATTTTTGTATACCTGTATGTGGTATTTATACTTGTAACCGTGGAGCAGAAATCTAACCTATTTGGCCGATGCCCTCCTTTTGCATTGAAGGAGAAAAGAAAATGACATTTAAAGCTTCCACACTATGAAATTATGTATTTTCTGGGACTAGAGAGAACATGGCTGAAATATGTTTCCCTGGCAACCGTCTACAGAGGGAATGAAAGCAGATAGTGTCTTTATGGGCTGCAGACTGAGCTCTTAGAAGTTATAAAGCACAGCCCACGCTCCATAAATGGGATTGAATATTGATAAATACCTTTTGCTGAAAGTGTTGCAGCCAGGTTGAGTCCTTCTTTAATTCCTTGGGAATCGTATGAATCTGTGGGATGAAGCGTGTTTTAATTGAGACGGGCAGAAGAGAGGAGCAGTCTTAATATGGCTCTGAGCTTAAGTCAGAACTGTCTCTGTCCATTTTCTATTTCTGAGGCACAGCGATAAGGATTCAAATACTAAAGTCGAGAGTCTGAGATTACAGGAGCATTAAGGGAGGACGGCAAAGAGCATCCTGGTGTGGTTCTGGCTTCACCTACGACAGGTGAATGGTGTCTGAATGTTTAGTGCAGTTGTTTTATACCATATATAGTTGTCGAGGTGACATTTAGAAATCTCTGTTTGTTCTGAAGGCACAGATAAACCTAGCTAGTCCAGTTTTTTTCAGGAGACACAACCTACAAGGTTAAAATCTGGGCTTGCAGCAAGTAGATCAGTGACAAATGTGCTGAGGTTGCTCTGACAGGAGTGTTGGCTTTACGCCGCCTTACTCACCGGTGACGGATCCGTTTAACATAAAAAGCCCTAAAGTCCCGAGGCCCCTTCTCTGCAGTGAGAACAGGAGTGTTAGAGAGGGCGCGATATCTAACAGGCAGCTCTGTTAGCTGTGACTGGAAAGCTGAGGGTCTTCACCACAGCGTGTGTGAGTGACTGTGTGTGACGTGTGTGTGTGTGTGTGGTGTGTGTGTGTGTGTGTGTGTGTGTGTGTGTTGTGTGTGTGTGTGTGTGTGACTGTGTGTGTGTGTTAGACTGAATCATCCTCTCTCCGAAGCACTGAACCACCTATCTATTAAATTTAAGATATTCCGTCCACTGCTGATTTAGTGGGTGCTAAGCTTCATGAAACTATACAACCCAAAATATGTTTTCAATAGTTTAAATGCTATGTAAATGTCTTACAGCCTGAATATAACATGGAGCCTATCACATTTAAACCTACTATATATTATATATGAATAAATAATGGCCTTTGTTATGATTTATTCATAATCAAACCTTAATGTATGAATTTTCACATTCATTCAAATCATATAAGATGCAGTGTCCATCTTTGATCAGTGACGGTGAAGTAAACAGTGGCGCAGCGGTGCCTCTGGTGCCAGGGGGGCGGTGAAAAGGAGGTCAGTTAATTGGGACGGCTAAATATATATCAACAGGGTACACCTTCACCCCCCCCCCCCCCCCCTGGAAGGTGAACCACGGTGCCAGAGTGGCTGCTGGGACGCATTTAACATCCCGGTGATAATGAGCTGATTAGAGGCGTCCGATGACCACAGAGTGTCGGAGAGCCCAAATATTTGCAGCTCAATAATAGATATAAAAGTGTGTTTTTCCAGAACGGAGCCATTATCCAACTAAATGAACATCACATTTCCTCAAATGACCGGGACCTTTATTTACTGTGGAAGGTAGCAGGCCTTTATCTGAGCCGGGCTCAGAGGCACCGCTTTAACACGTTACCCTCTGTTTGTATAATTGGTCGTATTCTAACACGGGGCCTCATTGAGATCCATTTCCCCCGTTTGCCCTTTTACAGTTAATGCTTAATGCCGTGAAAACAAACACCGCTTTCTGCAACATTTCAAATTAAAAGCCCTCTTGCAGTTCAGCGGACAGAAATTCAATGCACACTAACCTAATTTCTTAAGAGGCTTCTTTTATTGTGAAACGTTGCACATTGTTCATTACTACAAACCGCAGTTAGACATTAACACACATAAAACCGTAATGACCTAAATAGATAATTTATTTATAACTTGCATGAGTAGCCTAATCCAGAACAACTTTAATTAAATTTATAAAAGTAAATGTACACGTATATGTTTTGTGAGATAAATGTCTTCTTCACTGCTAATGCCACAATCTTTTAATTATAGAATATCTTTGTGCAAAGTTTACTTCTCCTTAAATCAGAGCAGGCACTTGTGGATAATCTCTAAGTAGGATCGGGGGGGGAATTCAACTTGTAAACAGTGCCTGGATGTTGATATATGAAACATGCGCTAATTCAGGCGTGTGTTGACCTTTGATGCAGCCTGAAGATCAGGAAACTAATTTGAAGGATTGCAAAGTCTTGTGAAATGTGGTGCGTGAAGGTGCTGTGTTCAATATAACACATTTCAACGTGTCGGTCTGCAGGCAGGGAGGTGACGGGACTGTTCACACCTGCTGTGGGAGGTTCTCTTTATGTAAATCTCAAAGCAGTTATGATCTTTGTAACTTTTTTCCAGAGCAGCTGTACTTTCAGTGCAGGTGGGAAATCCAATATACACAGTTGCATGGATAATGATCCCTTGCTGCTGCTCTACCGCATTTATCCAGAACTATATATTTTATATGTCAACATGCTGGTTTCTTTCACATCGTCGGCTTGACAGAGGACATTTTAACACCCGCTCACACGCCCACGACCGAACACAGACGAGCCGAGCACACGCACACACACACACAGGGTTACGCGCTCTGCACTATTGTCTGCAACAACAATGTTAGGATTACAAATTCCCAAATCGACACCGTGTTTATCTCACTTGAACATTCCCCAGATTAAGAGAACCGCAGTTGTTGTTTTTTGTTGTCATTTTATCTTTTAGAACGGAACGATACTGAATTTATTCTCAATTTACAGACATCGAGCTATTTGTTTTTTCATCACTCGGCTCGTGGTGTTTTATTAAAGCGACCTCCTCAACGCAAAGATTTGCCCAGTCTCTCAGTTCTCTCCCGGTTCTATTCGTTGTGGGATTTTCTGAGGGGCGAAAAAACTCCCTGGTTTCATTGAAAAGCAGTCGGATGTGACGGAGGCTTAATGGCTTTTTCCACAATCCTCACTGTTTCTGAGAGTTACTGTTTGTGGCTGGCTTTTCTTCTGTAATTAAACGTTTCTGAATTCCTTACTGAGGAAGCTCATGCAGACGTCTCACCCATTTAAAAAAAAAAAAGATAACCTCATTGCTCCTCATGCTTTTGCCGTCTCACATTCCGGAGTCAGAAAAATCCTCCATGAGTGGCGGTGGCGGCGGCTGCATGGGAGAGTTGTTTCTGGATGTGAATTATCATTTTTTCGGTAATAAAGTAACATGTTGTCAAAGTGTTTGACTCTGGCATAAGCTGCGGCACAGTCATGGGGATCTCCAGGCTCCTAGCGTGAGCTCAGATTCAGTTTTAATCCCGGGCAAACTCAGCGAGCTGCAGCAGCGAGAGAGTGTCGGCACAGGAAGCTTTAGATACATGACAATACGCAGACGTGACGCGGAGCAACTCTACAGCTGTATTAGCTTCAGGGGGTGGCAGTGAGGAGTGCTAGAGTGCACGGTATATATCTATTCTTTTTCTATGATGAGATATGAGCTTTGTTCTTTCTTCCAAAAAACAAACATCTGCAGCTTTGCGAGGCAAAGAGAGAATTGGATCCTTCTCAGGGCCTTTGCAGCTCAAAATCAGAAATGGCATCTCTCTCAAGCTGGAGTTTGCATGTTCTCTTCATGTTTGTGTGGGTTTTCTCCGGCTTCCTCTAACAGTACCAAGACGAGCAGATTGCTGTTGGGTTCATTTGATTCTCTTTTTATTATGGTCTGTAGTTATGAATGTGTGTGAATGGTTGTTTTTCCCCTATAGTCCAGCAACACACTGTCCAGACTGTACCCCACCTCTCAACCAATATCAGCTGGGATTGGTTCTCGCTCCCCCCCCCCCCCCCACAATTCCTAAAAGAAACGGTGGAACAGATGATGGACGGATCGCTTTTATCGACCGCAGCTAAAAATCTGAAATGATGGAAGGAGCTGAGAAATCCAGTGCGACACAAGCACGTGTGATTTGTAAGAACTGGGTACAGTATAGAACTGAAAACTACATCTTATTATCAGTGTTTTCATCTTTTACCCATAAAAAGCTGTTTATTTCATTTAGAGGAAGCTGAAAATCGGAGAAAAAAAAGAAAAATCCAAGCAAAAATCTCCAAACCACCAATTTTCTTTTGACAACGAGTCCTCTACATTTTAGAGCTCTGCGATGTCATTTCCTGGTAATTACGGTGTTTGGCAGCTTCTTGAGACACGAGGACATCAAATCTGGCAGATCAAGGATCAGAAAGGCACCTGTCAGCATTATATCATTAGTATTGGATAATTCATTGATGTCAAAGCAGCATTCAGTTTCTCAGTACATTTGCCTTTTGGAGGCAAAAACTATTCTGATTATAGTTTTTCTTTTCCTCCCAGAACCAAATTTAAATCACATAAGTTGCTCGCTTCAGGGTTTTGCCCTCAGTTCACTCAGTTATCAGCTCTGAGCAGAGAACCATGACCTGTTGAACATGGGACCTCTCCTCTTTTCCGAGGGATGTTTCCTCCTTTTCACTGAATTTGTATGAAACCATTTTCCAGTTCCTGTGAGATTTCGGTGAAATTAGATGGCTGAGGTCTGATCCCTCTGTGGCTCCAGACCCTGATGGAACGCCCGGGACGGCGAGTCTCAGGTGCCTGTAATTGTGCGGCTTGATGGATCGTTTAAGATTTTGGAAGCGCTGAAAGCTGGCCGCTTATTTGGGCCTTTTCCTGATGAGCTCTGCATGTTGTGGAGGTTTGAGACGTAAAAGGCAGCGGGGGTGCTTCAGCTGCCTGGGGGATGCATGGGGAAGCTGCTTTTTGATTACGGGGGGGGAAAAGGTTTGAAGCGTCTTGACTGGGTAGAAAACGATTTAAAGCGTTTACAGCGAATGGTTAACACTCTCACTGACTTGACAAATATGTTTTCAGTTGGAAAGTAGCTGTAACATGAACTGAAACGTCTTTATTACAGAGCCAATTAGCTCCTGACGATCATGTTTACTTTGTGTCAGAGATGCTTTTACTCCTGGTGTTGTGTTTTCATTTAATCTCGTATTTATCTTTATTTTTATTACCATTAGCCACAGAATTCATTCTAGAGGAAAACATGGAAAGGGTCATTTGTTGCAGAATTTTTTTTTTTACGTACTCGAAATTCCCTTTCCTCATGTACCCTTCAACATGGAAACTGCAGATGTATTCAGGTTGGGTTATGGGGAAGGACCCACTTGTAACCCGGCCTTATTTTGCACCCCCCAGTATTTTTGACTTGGTTAATGACTTACGAAAATGCATTGATGTTTAAACCCGAGTTTCATGCCCATCTCAGCCGGTTGGTCTGTACATCAAAATAAAGGGGACTTTGAAATAATAATTCCTCGTAGCTTCTTCAACTCCAATCTTTTTTTGGAGACAGGAAATTCTAGTTTTGCAAAAAATAGGCTTCTTCGGCAGGGACACATTCTGAGGATGGATTGAGAAATATTAGGGCACAAGCTGCTTTATTCGTTTTGCGGAGCCAACTCTTAACGACCTGCTGTTAATTGCGTCCCAGGTTCCACTAATGGAGAAGCTCTGTGCTTTGGAAAGTGGCTGTGAAGAGAACTCACTGTTTATCGTTCAAGCAGGAATTGAACAAACCTTTTCCAAAGCGTCCCTTCTTAACATAAAGACTGAAATGCAAAGGCTCTTTGTGAATCTGAAACATTTCCTCACTCTCATTTCGCTAAAACTACAGTGGTCGTTCTTTATGCCGCCTTTTTATGTCTTTAACGTTTCCATCTCATCAACGCTGGTTGCCGCAGCCTGTGGCAGGAAGCCTGCAGTACTTACACCAAGCCGGCTAATACACATGGATTCCATTTCCCTTCGTCAGCAGGTCACCCCAGTTATATTGTGGATGAGGAAACGTCTCATTAGACGAATGACTTTGGAGGCCACGTATGTCCAAGTCAATAAGCCTGATTAACTTACATTCGATCAATACACATTTACAAGCAACACGCCAATCCGCTGACCCCCGGTACGATGTAGGAGAAGCGTCCTGCAGCCTCAGGATCCCCTGGACACTCGGTACCGTGTTTACCTGCAGCACCACTGCTTTCTGCTCCGTGCATAATGAATGCAGAGGTTCTGGGGGTTCCCGGGCAGGGGGGGGGGGCCATGAATAATTGGACAAAGGGGATTTTGCAAATTCAACAGTATGATGGTGTAATGGAAATAATCCAGCCATTTAAAAATGCTGGCTGCATAGTCTATAATAAATGCCATCATTCAAGTTTAATGTCACCCAAAAGAAGCTGTATTAACCGACAGTGTAGTGTAGCATAGTGTATTTACTCTGCTACGTAAACTTTCTTCAGACGTTTAACTCCGGATAATGGACTCAAACTTTAACTTTCACATATGACGAATGCAGCAGGAGCCTGTACGAGTCAGACGTGTTCGCAACAACGGGGACATCTCCAGAGAGTTTCTGTTTCGAGCCCGTCAAACCCAGCAAGGTCTCAAATCTCATCATCTTCTACTTCTTCTACGTGTGTGATGCCTCCTTCATCTTGAGATATTAGTGTTGTTGCTGTTTTTCTTTCAAGTTTTTCATTTGTCTCATATAATCGCTGTGAATTCTCCAGAGAATTTCCAGCTGTATTCTCACGTGCGATCATTCTCAGGAGTTTTTACCAGGGGCCTGGCAGGACTTACTCACAAGATTGTCCAGAGCAACTCACTTGGACATACACATGTACATATACAGCTCCTATGGATGATCTCTGGGAAATGTTCATTGCACGGCTGAAAGCAGCTATATTCTCATAGGAGAATGACCCATATGATGATCCCACACTCAACATCGCTTCTTCCCACTGTATCATAGGGCAGCTCATAAAAGTTTCACACAGTAACTGGTGTTCAGTGGATCCTTAACTGTTGAATACAAGCTGTCCCCTGGCAGAGGTTATGGAAAGCTGTCCATTCATCAGCTGAAAGAGAAACGGTGGAAAGATGTCCCTCAGTAGCTGTGTGCGCCACTAACGTGCACTAAAGGATTGTAATAAAGATCTTGGTTATAGAGTTATGGCAGCGAGTTGTTCGAGGAGAGATGTGATCAGTACCTACGAGAAGAGGGAAAAGAACCATAACCCACCAAACCTAACATCCCTCTTCCCCTCTGTTTCAGTCTGTTCGCAGTTCTCCAGGGGAGTGTACGCCATCTTCGGGTTCTACGACAAAAAGTCGGTCAACACCATCACGTCGTTCTGCGGGACGCTCCACGTGTCGTTCATCACGCCCAGCTTCCCCCTGGACGGGAACCAGCAGTTTATCATCCAGATGAGACCCGACATCAAGGGGCCCCTCCTCAGCCTCATCGAGTACTACAAGTGGGACAAGTTTGCCTACCTGTACGACAGCGACCGAGGTAAGACATACTCACTTTTATATAAACTAGCAAGCAAATCTCCAGTTCGGATTCATCAAAAGTCTCCTTAACGGCTTTTTGTGCATTTCTCTTACCCTTGGAAGTTCGAATTACTTCTTTTTCATTTTAACGTGGCATTGGTTTTACCGTGATTTGTTTAGATTCTGTTGCAACTGACATTCGGTTGAATTTATGCACAAGTTGTGTCAAACCGTTCATTTCCCCCTTCAACCGGTGGTTCAAATGAAAACCCTACTCCTGCAGCCGTGAAGCACGGGTGAAGGTAAAGGTCATTTCGGTTCATGACAAACAGCTTGTCACGTACAATCATCTCCAGCACCTCCAGTGTTTGAGAGTGAGCTTTATGTAATATCAAGGGGGAGGAGAGAGGTGGTCGTGGTTTGACACGGTCCAGGTGGCGCGCCCCGGCAGCCGTGCACTTCCACTCTCTCTCTCTCCGTAGAGGCAGGATCTGTTACGTGGTTGCGGTCCGACCTTTCTGACTCTAGTAGAAAAGTTGCATCTGGCTTCGCGGCTTAAACATCGTCCATCTGTCGGTATTTAAATGTGGCAATGTTCCTGAGCCGATCACGTTATGATCTCGACCGAGGCTGGTTCCACCGGCGTCTCGGTCCTGCTGTAATCAGTCCAGCTGTCTACACAGGACACATGATGAATTGGATTTGCTGTACTTCTGAACACGTCGCCTCGAACAGAGAAGGGGATCTGTCATCGGCCTCCCGATACAATATCGATTTGAAAGAATATTGTATAATATGCTGAACTTGGAGCACAACAGCAGACGGTGTTCAATATATCACTCAAATCCCCAAATATGTAAATAAATCAGGAGGAGGGAGGAAAGTGAAATTTGAGATTATAAACAATTACAAACCTGGAGGCTCCGTGACAGATTAGGAGATTTTCTATAACTCACTTTGGGATTATAAGAAATAACAGATTTTGAGGCCTTATAAAAAGATTGTGTGATTTGGAAATTGTATAACAAGGATGACAAAAATCTAAGAATAAAAACATCCCACGTAATGTTTTTCAACGTACTTTCTTATTTGATATTTACCAAACAATGACACCATAATAAAACGGTTTTGTACATTTGGGCAGAACTCCTGCAACATTCTTTCCTGCAGAAACACCGTACTATTATAAATTGAATTAGTTTTCCAGTGTTTGCAGTGTGTCTGTTCTTGCTCCACAATCAACACATTGAACTCACAGTCACACCAGGGAGCTGCCTCGTCTCGTACCGTTGACCTGCGGGTCAGTGGTGCTGAAGAAACTCTTACACTCAAGTAGTTAGGGGGTTCAAACCGGTGACTCTCAGGTTAAACGCTCCACCTCGGGGTCAAACTCCTTGAGCCTCCTGGTGTCTATCAGTCTCACAAACTTCGATCTGAAGCTCCGGAGGAAAGTGCGCATGATTAAAAGTTTGCACTCATTTGTCATTCTGCTCATTTGAATGCACACAAATCATTAACAGGGCTACAATCTTATGGGATGTGTGCACCTGCAGTTGCAATCCTGGATGAGGTCATGCGATGAATTTATGCAAGGAAGTCAAAGATTAAAAAAAAAAAAAAATGATCCACCCTCCAACTGTAACATCCAGACTTACTTCATATTCAAATCTATTCTGTCTCCAGTCCCTGATCCCTTTCATCCCTGATTCTTTTCTACTCGACACTGATTGCGTCCAACTCCAGAAGCGAGATTACATTTCTGACATTTTTCTTCATTGTCTACGCGGTTCCAGACACACAAGACGTCCTTCATTAGCCGGGACACTTCAGATTGTATTTAACTTGGCAAGAAGAGTCTGAAAATCAAACACTGAGATTCTGTAGTGCAAAACAATGTGCCTGAAAAGAGATAACAGCCAGAATTGGTGATAGAACACACGTTTTTTTCTTTTTTTTTTAATTGTGCGTTATCTCGCTTTGCGTTGTCGTGTAACTCTTGTCACTGTGACATGTGCTAATTGTGATTCTGTGACTTCGCACCCCTCGGAGGATCGCGCCGCCTCCCGCAGCCACCGAGGGACCATCCGGGGCTGGAGAGGAAATCTCTCTCTTCCTTTCTATTTTAATACCGTCGCTGCAATGAAAGCATCGAATTAAGACCTCAGCGGTATCCAGCTACAGTGGAATAACACTACCGGCTCCTTTCCTAATGTCGAACAGGGATGTTTTCCGTGTCACTCCTTAAACCTTCCTTTATTTTTTTTAAATCGTAATCATTATTTTTTTTTCCGCATGAGAACAGGAGGATTTTTTGGGGGATTACTTTTAATTGAAAGCACTTAGACGGTGTTACCTGATGAAAACCCAAAGATAGCTCACAAGAACATTTAAATAACGTTCTGTAATCTCAGGTACAAGGAAGTGAATCTGCTCAGAGAAGTGGGAACGGGGGCCGTCTATACGCTGGTGTACGACAGTTCAGTGCCAATAGCTTAAGAAGGGATTTTTGTTTTTGTTTAACCTTTAACTCTCTGTCACTTCACGTCACATTAAATCTCCCAGGTTGCCGTGGTTATAAGACTTTAGCTTGACTGGAGGTTTTTCATGTTGCTCCACATTCTCTGGCTTCCTCCCCACAGCCCAAAGACGTGCAGTCTTAGCTCGGCTGTGTGTTTCTATATGTTGGCCCTGCGATACGCTAGCAACCTGTCAAGGGATTGGCTCTACCCCCCCCCCCCCCCCCCCCCCTCCCCTCCCCCGTGACCCTCAGAGGATTAGCGGTATAGATAATAGAGCGCAACACTGAACGCCCACTGTCAGAACAGCTCTGGTTCCAGAAGCAAGTTTATCATATTCTTGCGGATGATCAAAATCTCAATGCAGAAAATGATTCTTACTGCTGAACCACGCTGTTCCACGGATGGATAAACTCCCCCACTGCATCCCCCCCCCCCCCTCACACACATACATCCATCTATAGTACACCCCCACTTTGTCTCTCTCTCTCTCTCTCTCTCTCTCTCTCTCTCCTCACATCTCTGTCCACATGCTCTTCCTCCTCCTCCGTTGCCAAGTCCTCCCACTCACCCCCCCCCCCCCCCCCCCCCCTCCGAGCGACGGCAGAATCAAATAACTCTTCCTCTCCCAAAAAAAACCCGGAGGGGGGGCAGTTCCCAAGCAGCTGCTTTAAACTGTCCTCATGCTGACCTGCCGTCCCCACTGTACGTCCGCAATTGCACTAAAGAGCCTGTTGTGCATATTTCATTATTGCATGGCCGTCTAATTGGGTCAGTGTGATCCACTCATTCCCATGGCAACCAAAGTGTGGAGAGAGAGAGAGAGAGAGAGAGAGGAGAGAGAGAGAGAGAGAGAGAGAGAGATTGTAAGTGACTGAGCAGGTTGGTTAATGATGCAAGGATTCTTAGTGTGTGTGTGTGTGTGTGTGTGTGTGTGTGTGTGTGTGTGTGTGTGTGTGTGTGTGTGTGTGTGTGTGTGTGTGTGTGTGTGTGTGTGTGTGTGTGTGTGTGTGTGTGTGTGTGTGTGAGAGAGAGTGTGTGGGCGTCTTGCGAGAGGAGACAATAGCATTGCCACTGCTTGAGATGAATTTCCTTGGCCCGTTGATACAATGCATGAACCAACCCCACGGCTGTCCGCGCTGTCAGAACGTCAGTTTAGATAACGGCTCACCGGATGCTGTTACAGGCTTACATCACAAATATCACTGTCGTATGGACGGGGAAGAAATTGCGATGTTTGGAAACAATGTCCCCCACGTTTGCGTCTCGATTGTTTTAAAATCAGTCGCGACTCGACCACCAGCACCACCTCGTCTGGTCCTCATTGGTAGTATTTTGTGACCAATAGACAATCTGCTTCCTGTTAACACCAGCATGCACGTGCCTATTGTACATTAACGGCCATGTGACGTGTGTGAGCATGGACAGAGATCATTTCTGGAGCTTCTGGATACTGATTGTTTTCGTAGCTGGTGGCGACAGCTGCAGTCGGAGCGCAGCTTTAGCAGCTTCACACATTGTAGAGGGCACAGTTAAAAGTGGAATGGTGGATATGTAATAATATATAACAGTTATCAGGTGCTCACAACTCCACATGAAGCCATGTGATGCTCTGTAGCTGCCGGATGTGTTAACAAGCGTTGCTAACATTGCTTTTTTTACATTTGTCCAATAGAATCAAAGATGGGTGTTATTTGTACGGCTTGTTTCCATTTGCTCACCTCAAGCACATGATTTAAGATTATATGTCAGACTTAATTGATTCTATTTCTTACTTTATTGACCCTGTATGTGCTCATTTAAATGTTTTGATCACATTATTGTGAATCATATACAATAGTCAGGCATTAAGCTGCTTTCTTACATTTAACAAATTAAAAGAAATACAAAATAAAGTCGTGGCCATCCGTGACACTTTTTTTGTTGAATAAAACTCCTCAGGAAATCATCATTTAAAGATTTAAACTGTTTCTCTAATAGAGAAATGTTCTGCTCCTTTCCCCATTTAAATAACAGCCTTAAACCACAGCACTTACCAATTAGTTTAAATGGTGCTCCACTTGTTATTATGCAGGAAGTGGACAGGTGCACCTGAGGGAAGGATCCTGGACCTTTACCATAATGGATGAGTTAGGAAATATTATCAGATGGTATTTGTAGGTGTTGGACCACTTTCCTCCGTCTGCATTATTTATAAGCATTTTCTTTCCTCATTTAAATAGTTTTGCATCATATTATGCAAATGCTCTCACGCATCCACATACATCCGCTAACATTGAGACGTTTTTCGATCAATGAAGTTAAGCTCTCGCTGTGAACGCTGGATCCGCGGTGACTGAAAGAGAAGGAATAATCTCTCACTGACTAAACTGTAACATCCCCACATGAATTTCCTTTCGCCCGTTCCAAATGGGTGAATAACATAAACTAGTTCACGTCTCCTTATTCTCCCCTGACCTTTCAAATCCGGGGCAGTTTAGGGGTAAGTGTGAGGTCACGTCACATATTTGTTCTCCAGTCTAACAGGAGTGCTGTGCCTGACACGAGGACGGCTGCGTGCCAGGGCCGAACATATGCTTCATCCTAAAGAGAGGTGATAATAAACGACAGAGGAAATCTGAGGAGCCAAGTCTCCACTTGAGTTCTGGATTTACCGCAACAACAAATATTTTTTATAGCACGTTATCTCAGGGTTCAGTGCAGAGATGCACGGATAATATCCGGATTAATCTGCAGCAGATTAGAGGGGAAAAAAACGCTGTAACATTCAATAAGTAACACGACACAAGTAATGGATTAAATTGTTCGAACAACACTGAAGGTGTCTCCGTTTACCACAGACAAGAATGTTCTTATCTTCATCTATATTTTAAACTTAGCTCGCAGCTATTTTCACTCGTGGTCTGTTCCATCGGGGACATTTACCTGAAGAAGAAGAAGACACTGTTGCTATGGTTATGCTCTGCCCTAATTCTGAGTGCTGGATAAACTGTTGACCAGAACTGTGGGGCTTTTTTTTCAGATGTGTAGTTATGAAAGTTTAATGGACACTTGAACATTTTCTGTGTTGGTGATATAAGTAAAGCTGGTTATCAAAAAATAATGAGCCACATGACGGCTGCAGCCGCACTGACATGGAAGCAGCGTCGGATTCGAGCCTCTGTGGTTTCTGCCTCTCTTTCTTTTATTTTAAACTGCACCAAAAAACACAGGGAAATATATTATTTGTGTATTTTAAGGTCATTTTTTGGGGGCAAATGATCCCCATTAAGGTTAATGATCGGTTGACATGTATATTTTGAAAAATTATGTTCTGTCCACTAGTTTTCTGCATAACAAACAAAAGGCAAAAATACATACCAAAATATAATACAACCAAATGTGTAGATCTTAAAGTGAGGAAATAAAGATTTCAACGTAAATTAAAAATTTTCTCTGCATTGTCAATTTCAAGTTTTTCAAGTTGATTTGCTCATATCGGGTGATATTATTCGCAAACCGACATCAGGCTCTAGTCAATACACAACTTTCTCTCATTAGAAACTGTTGGTTTTACCTTTGTCAACCTGATCTTTCACCTTCCTCTCCTTCCACAAGGTGGGAAAAGCCATAAATCTGTAATAACCAGTCTTCCAGCTACGTGATATGGGAGGCTTTTTCTAAAAATAATCAAAATGCGATTCCCAATGTGTGGAAATGGCAAAATCATATGGTTTTAAAGAGAAATTTGCAATGAGTTTAAAAAACCCTGAGCAGTTAAAGAGCCACATGACGCCAACATGCATGACACACTGACGGCCCGACTTCACGTACAGCTCGTGGACACCAGTCATCAAAGAGTGTAACTCAACCTTAATCACAGCTAACGCCGAATCCATTCACCTCAACATTTCGCTGATGCCCTTGCATTATCCTCACTGTAAATCACCCTCAATTCCAATTATCTCGTTTAATACGCATTGATCAAACAGTCATATTTTACCAGACCGTAATGACCTTACTGTAATTATGATGTATAGTTCATTCAGATAAAACTGCAAGCCTCCGTTTTCCCTCCCCACCGTCGTAAAAGCACCGCAGTGTCGCATGGAATTGATTACATCTGCAATTCACTTCGCTGTGGTCAGGCAAAATGAAACACTCCAGCCTTTTATCAAACCGCTCTCCAGCCGCCCTCTGCAGACCCGGGATCAATAGCAGCAGAGATTCAGCTGTAAAGCCTGATGGAGAGGGTGATATGAATAGAAGTATATCAATGGATTTAAATGGCGACTGTGCGCTTTGCCTTTAATGGACGGAACTTCACAATGATGGACGGCCGCTGCGTGTTTCTCGAAATACTCAGATGTTGCAGCTTCGTGTGTTCAACACTGTATACGTTTATACTTTATACAGTTTTGATCAAAGACAAATAAAGTTAGACCTTCTCCCGTTGTGCAAAAATTAAGCTATGAAATATTCCGGATTACAGGTGTTTCCATTTTGCATTTTCAATGTCATTCGAAGCAAGAGTCTGTGTAGTTGTGATAATGGTGTGGACTCTCAGTATTGAAGTTTTTCCAATGCATGCACTTGACCAATCGTGTGTCAGTCTCAGCGGTAAATCAAATACCAGATTTTATGCATCAAATAATTTATTAAAACCTTCTTAATAGAAGAATGAGCACCTGGACGTACATCAGTGTGATAAGAGCTGAAAGAACAGGAATCTTTTGCTTTGACTTTTTAGTTTGGTATTGACTTGTACAGCCACCAGGGGTTTGACTTCACGTTGCTGTCATGCCATCTATCTTATATAGTCTATGGTAATGACTATATAATTAAGTTCGAACAAAGGACGCAGGTTTGAACTCTGGACAGTATTTTTTTATTGAAACAGATGTTTACAGCTGGATATGAACTTTTACCCTCTCGTTCGATTGAATGTTAAAATTTCGAATAAAATGTGACATTATAATGTACAGGAAGGAGGAATAGGGTGAGCTAGATTCATGAAAAACTATCTTTACTCAACTTCACACAATTCTCCCTCAACAAATAAAGTTTGGTTGATACTCGAAGAATTGTAGATGTTCAAACTAGATACCATTGAAATCCCCAGACTTGTTTAAAACCTGAGAGAGACACACAACAGGTTGAGCTCCAAATTCCCACAATACAGCCATGAAGCAGTAATATCAACTGTCTTGTTGTTGAAGCAGTCGAGTGAATTGCTAGTCTCACTTTCCTCCCACTTGTCGTCGGGTTCATGCCAGAACTCCTTGTGACTCATCTTGATGAGCTCTTTACATAAGTCGCTGAGTTTCTGTAAAAACCTCCACAGAGTTTGAGTTAGACGACAGTGAATGCGTCAAAACAGAAAAAAGGATTGTCTGTCTCACTGTCATTGCTCAGTTTTGCTCTGTTGCTATCGCTGCCCTGACTCCCTGTGCGTATCGTCTCGTCCCTCCTCAGGCCTGACGACGCTGCAGGTCGTCCTGGACACGGCGGCGGAGAAGAAGTGGCAGGTGACGGCCATCAACGTGGGGAACCTGAAAGACGAGAGGAAGGACGAGGCGTACCGCTCGCTGTTCCAGGACCTGGAGAACAAGAAGGAGCGGAGGGTGATCCTGGACTGTGAGCAGGACAAAGTCAAGGACATCATGGATCAGGTGCAGTGTTCGTCTGCTTCTGATTCATAAGGAATTTAAATTATTTAGCCAACATGTGGTTTAAATGAAGTTTATACAAAATTTAAAGTTCATTAAAAACCGACTGAACTATTATTGTGATGGTGATGCAGCATCTTGAGTCTTTTAATGCTCCAACAAATACAAGTGATTATAAAATAAAAAAAGATAATAGTTCATATACATGCTGTTATTTTTCTCTTTGGAGAATCTGTGCATTTTCTAACTTACGCTGCTGGAATACTGATAAATTAATAATTTGAATATGAATTATTACTGATATGAAAACATCCACCGTGGTTTGTGGAGCCTGTTTATATTTATATGTGTGGCCTAATGGTCTCACTTTATATATCTCAGATCTCAGGTAAGCCAACACTCAAACCAAAACTACAAAATTAGTTTACATAACTGAATAGAAAATAACGAAAAAAATACATATAAAGAGCGTGATTTAACACACTTAGTTAGAAAACTCTTATTTGTATTCAGCCATTATTTTAAATTCAATACCAGCCAAGAAGAATTAAGGAAACGCCAACAACCCTAATGTCCTTCAGGGCAAAACTGCAACACGTGATTCAGCAGAGAAACGAGGACCCTGCAGTCCAGGAGACGCAGGAAACCACTGCTACAATTACACTAATTGTTCATCTGTGCTGTAAATAAACTGCAATTAAAGGCGAAACCGATGCACATGAAAAGGTTATTTTCACTCAACCTTTTACCCGCGAGAGAGAAACGTATGGATTAAACATTGAACGCGTGCGGACGCCTGTTTAACCGAACGCTGAATTGAACCGATGCCTGCGGCCGCGGCGCCTGTTTATCGGGGGGGAAACAGAACCCGTCCGAGTTGTTTCAGCCTCGTGTCGAAAGACATTTACATAGAAGATACAAGACATTATTATTCAAATCTGCTCGGAGTAGCGGCCCTGACAAACGGAGGTGCCACTCAGGCAGCGGGATTAGTTTCAGGTGTGTCATCTATGCGAGGCGCTGTAACGGTTTATACCTGAGATGCTTCTCTTATTTTCTCCTTTGTCTGTTGCTCCGCTGATAAGGGAAGGTGGTTGTGGGATTAAATATCTGTCGAGCAGCGCTTGGGACTGTGACTCTGTTTTTACTCTGCGATAATTGGCCGAGGCTGTCGGCCATGTTAGGGCTGAGCTCGACTGGTTCTAAAGTCTGAGTATAATAGATTTGATTTCTGATTGTTGTATCTCCCACTGTCTCATATCGTTCGTAAAGGCATGATGATTACAAAACATAAAATCTTATAGAGATTTTCATTAACTAAGTTGTTTTGCTTGAGACTCATTTATTCCTATAGGTGTTTTCTCCTGATACCTTGTTGTATTTGTGTGTCTCATCACCACAGGTCATCACAATCGGCAGACACGTGAAAGGCTACCACTACATTATAGCCAATCTGGTAAGTTTAAACTCTACTTCATCACTTGTTCAGTTCTGTGCTCTCACTCTCTGAAGTCCAGACATTTTCCTGAGATATTCCAGAGGGGCTGCATGTGAGAAAGCAAATGTCAGATTCAGTTGCTCCGGACATTTCTCAGGATCTTCTCCTGCCAGCCCCCACGTCCCAAAATGTGCCGATGAGCAAAGTTTCCAGACGTTATATTTTTATATTAATGACTTTTCTAACTCATGAGGGACGGGGAAACTGGAAAAATACAAATACTAATCAAATCATACATCACACGGGACAAGGTGCAGACGCTGGTGTGGATGTGCTGTCAACAGACACACTGTGTATCTTCTTTGATACGTCAATGTCATGTCTGAAAACGGCTTTCATTTCTCAACTTCCATTTGCCGTTCTGCAGTGAACGTCAAGCCAATAATCTCGTTTTCAGGGTTTCGTTGATGGGGATCTGTCCAAGATCCAGTACGGTGGCGCCAACGTGTCGGGCTTTCAGATCGTTGACTTCGACGATCCTCTGGTGTCCAAGTTCGACCAGCGGTGGGAAGCCCTGGAGGAGAAGGAGTATCCCGGTGCCGACAATAAAATAAGGGTGAGTATTAGCAAATCAACTTTAGAGCGCAAGGACACACACACACACACACACACACACACACACACACACACACACACGCACACACGCACACAGTTGTTCTATTTCTTTCCTTGTCTTTATTTGTGGGATTGTTGGTAGAAAACGTCCGTGTAAGCACTTCAATGCGCCCGAGTTGCTCTAATGTGTTTACGTCAGAGTAAATTGTGCTGCCTCCATCTGCATCGGCCCCAACTTAACACTCACGTGGACACACTGTGTGCATTATTAAACACCTCTCTCAGTAAATATTCTGGCCACACAAGCCTACGAGCAGAACATTTCCCCTTCACCTAAGTGCGAGTTGTTTTATGCAAGATGTGTTGGCAATATGAAATGAATCATGGTTTGAAATGAGAAGCTCAGCTCATCTCCAGACTCTGAGACAAATACAGAGATATCCTCCCCAGCGCCCCCGTCTGCCGAATCGTCCAACTTCCACTCCTTTTTATTGCCACCCAGCCGGGCTACAGCGGGAGGTTCGAGTCTGGGTGAAGAATAACTCGAGCAGACGTATGATCTTCTGTCTAATTAGGACACGACGCCTAAATAACAGGGAGGAATAATGAGCAGGAGGAGGAGGAATGGTGTTTATGCGTTTAGTTTAGAAAACTTCAGAGGCGGACGCTTTATTATCCGAGTGGCTCATGTCGGTCATCTTCATTTGATCAAAGGGTGGATTTGAGGTGAGAAGTTTGGGCTGAAGCGTTGTTTTTCAGCTAATTATCTTTTTCCCCTTAAAAAGTTGATCCATGCGACGTTGGGCTTCAGATCTGCGGTTGGATTTGAGTGTTCCAGTGTCAAGTCAAATACAATTAAGGTGTTGGGGAAATGTTTACCAATAACAAGGGAGAACACATTTTTGGTGGAAAAAGGCTATGTCTCAACCAAAGACTGTTTATAGAGATGGACGACGCATCTCCACGTCCTCCCACTATCCAGATGTGAAGCCAAAATATCTCAAATATTAACGCTGTCATCTTTTGAATCTGGAGACAGCAGCAATTGTGGTTCCCGTTTATACACATGCTTGGCCAATCATGAATGTCTCTCAGTCGTCGATCCTGATGTTTCCCCTTGTTTATATTATCAAATAACGAATTTAAAACCAACATTTAGCACTTAGCACTCTAAGAACGACTGAAAATAACCCTAACCCATAAAGAAGGATTCCTACGACCCTCTAATTCCCACGCTCTTGTCCGCTGTCCCGTTCTAGTACACGTCTGCGTTGACCTACGACGCCGTGCAGGTGATGACGGAAGCTTTCCGCTACCTGCACAAGCAGCGCATCGACTTCACCAGGAGGGCCAACAATGGCGACTGCCTGGCCAACCCTGCTGTGCCCTGGGCTCAGGGTGTGGAGATAGAGCGAGCACTGAAACAGGTAACACACAACCACACACACAACCACACACACAACCACACACACACACACAGATCCCCCTTTGTCGGCAAAGACTCGTTGCTGTGGTAACACGAGATCTCCCTTAAGAAATACCACAAAGGGCGGGGAGCACTTCACAGAGATTGATTAAAGATAGAATTTTTTTTGTTTCGTTTCCACCCTGCGTGTGCGCACAGTTATACTGACAGCTGTTCTTCAGAAGGCCGACACACCGTCCTCTGAGCTTTGAAGCCACGGCTTCTCCTCCTGCTGAGAAATGAAGCCCGACAGCCAAAACCAAAGCCGACTCTTTTCTCTCGGTCTTTTGAGGTTTTTCCAGGTTGTAGACACAGATTTTTCGACTTCAAATGCGAGCGCGAATTGAAGCGGAGCGAAGACTTTTAAGCCCCGAGAGCAACCGATAACAAATATCAACAGGATCTCTGACCTTCCGTCCCGACCTCTGGGTATTCCGCAAACTTTCACTTTATCTGAAATTATTACCCCGAGGAGATTAACCCACAGAAAAAGCCTCCGTTAGATATGTGAGCGACGTGAGCAATCAACCAACTCACAGGATCCTCACACGTTTCTTCCTTCTCTCCGTATCACCGCTGCTCTGACTCATCTATCTGAAATTACAGAAAAAGATCAGGAGCTCCTCCAATTGGCCACGAGGCAACCGGCTGTATCCAGCCGTGAGATTTCTGTGATGATTGAAGTGTGTGAATTAAATCTCACAGGGATTTAAAACATTTTTTTATTTAGGGATAATCAGTGTTTGCCATAGATGCAATCACCTGGTACCCAGGATGTCTGGATATACAAGATGTGGAAAAAGCTGCCTTAAGCCACACCATGACGACGAGGAGTTACCGGGGGGGGATCAGATGTGTCGGATGATAAAACTATCAAACGAGCTCGAATTCAGGATTTCTTCCAAAATCAATCATGTTGCTTTGAATTCGGTGTGGAACAAAGAGGCAGAAAGAAATGACCAACTATGGGATCACAGAGAAGTTTTTCATTTTATCCCTACTTTTCTACAGACGATATTATATATTACAGGAAAGTATTGAATCTCGGGTGGGACACAAGCAGTGACCTATATCCACGTCTAGGCTGCAAAGAATAAAGCCAGTTATTTTTGTTTATTTTTGCATATTGCCGGCTCCTGTGAGTATGATCACCTTTGATATTCCATAAGGAAACTGATGCCTTGAAGACTTCTGAACAGAGTTTGTTGTATTTGTTACAGCAGCAGCTCTTCTGGTTGTGGAAGCCGGGGATTGTGGGTAATATCCGACGTTAAGTTGTGTTGTGGGACCCAACAGTCCGAGCTCCGTTCAACGAAAACCACTCAGCCGCTCACAAATCGCTCGGACATGCAACAGTAACATAAAGCTGCGTTTAATTTATGCAGGTTTTGATATTTTGAATCAACTTGCATCTCGTTTCAGTCAAAACGCACTTTGATGAAATATGTACGACACATGATGAAGCTGTGAAAGTCCGTTTGAAGTCGGCGTGCGGTAACATTTTGATTTGCCTCCTCTCAGGTCCGAGTGGAAGGCCTGACAGGAAACATCCAGTTCGACCAACATGGCAAGAGAGTCAACTACTCGGTGAACGTAATGGAGCTGAAGACGAACGGCCCGGTGAAGGTGAGCGTGATGATCTTCATCAGCGGCAGTGAAGTTGAATAACGGATCGGTTTGAATCCAGATCGATGCTCCGCATGCTGTCGTCATCAAGGGTTTTCGTGTTCTTTGTCTGTTTGACAGATTGGATACTGGAATGAAGTGGACAGGATGGCTGTGACCAAAAGTGACGTGTTTGCCAACGAGTCGACAGGAATGGAAAACAAAACCGTCATCGTCACCACCATCTTGGTAAACGCCGATTCCATTATTAGCCACATCACTGTGAATTTTCGCCTTTAGATTGGCAGCCAGAATAAAAACCAGGCTCCTGACGCTTTGTTTTAGACCGGACGCTCTGAAGCCTCCGTGTTTTATTCAAACCTCTCGTGCTGAGCAGTGTTTTCCCGTCTTGTCTCCGTCCTCCAGGAAGCTCCGTACGTGATGCTGAAAAAGAACTCTGACCTTTTCGTGGACAACGACCGCTACGAGGGCTACTGTGTCGATCTGGCCGCCGAGATAGCGAAACACTGCGGCTTCAAATATCAGCTGAAAATAGTGTCGGATGGGAAATACGGAGCCAGGGATGCAGAGACTAAAATCTGGAACGGGATGGTGGGAGAGTTGGTGTACGGGGTGAGTTACTGGTTTCATTTCAGAATGTTCTAAAGGTCCTGTAACAAGTGAGGATCCAAATATGAAGTGAAATTAAGAGTTTTCAATCTGTTTTGTTTGTTTTTTCTTCGTTGGTCTGATAGAAAGCAGACATTGCCGTGGCTCCTCTCACCATCACGTTGGTGCGAGAGGAGGTGATCGACTTCTCCAAGCCCTTCATGTCCCTGGGAATCTCCATCATGATCAAGAAGCCTCAAAAATCCAAACCGGGAGTCTTCTCCTTCCTGGATCCGCTCGCCTACGAGATCTGGATGTGCATCGTGTTCGCCTACATCGGCGTCAGCGTCGTGCTGTTCCTCGTCAGCCGCTTCAGCCCGTACGAGTGGCACACAGAGGAGTACGAGGACGGGCAAATCCAGACCAACGAGTCGACCAACGAGTTCGGCATATTCAACAGCCTGTGGTTCTCTCTCGGAGCCTTCATGCGTCAAGGCTGTGACATCTCACCGAGGTGGGTCGGACAAAACTACAATTCAATTCAAGTCAAACATCTTGAGTTGATGCTCATTGATTCGTTACCACGGAGAAACAAAAACAAAACAACAAGCACACACAATTAAAATACTCGTCCTTTTGTTCTCCAAACAACAGATCTCTGTCTGGGCGTATTGTCGGTGGCGTGTGGTGGTTCTTCACTTTAATCATCATCTCCTCCTACACGGCCAACCTGGCTGCTTTCCTGACAGTCGAGAGGATGGTCTCTCCCATTGAAAGCGCAGAGGACCTGGCCAAACAGAGTGAGATAGCGTACGGGACCCTGGACTCCGGCTCCACCAAAGAGTTTTTTAGGGTAAGTGACACTCAAGTGATACTTGATCGCCCTGAGTAGAGCACAAACCTCCGACAAGGCCCAACAGTCCCCTTCAATTCAATCAAACTGCACCAAATCGCACAAACTCAATCTCTTAAATATGCCTGATTGTCTCCATCAAGATCCATGAATTATTCCCTGGGGAAATGGTAAAAATGTGGAGGATCTCACAATGTTAAAGAAAGTGGAAAAATATAGTCCTGGATCCACCTCTTGATCGAGATCCTTCATGACCCATACCCAATAACTTCAGTTCGGTTGTTTTCATGTGATCTTGCTTACAAACCAACCAATGCCCAAGCAGACAGCGGTGAAATCAGAACCTCCTCTTTCTCCCCCCCCCCCCGACAGCGCTCCAAAATCGCCCTCTTTGACAAAATGTGGACGTACATGCGCAGCGCGGAGCCCTCTGTGTTTGTGAAAA